>JBBPBX010002174.1:71724-93336 GCA_038048925.1 Garcialebias charrua | reverse complement strand
CAAACACAGGGCCTCCTCGGCGAACCGGGACACCAGACAAAAACGTGCCTGATGAACCAGGTCCACGTTCCCACATTACACGATCACCCGCCCACGTGGTACTGGGAATGATCCCTTCATGTCCAGACTTTACTTGTAACATGGTACAAAAAGCTGGTATATCTACCGCATGCACAAATCATGCTCTCTCTGCTGTGAGTGACATAGAATCATGTACGTCATTGCACATAAGCACGAATAAAGCTCATGAAACAGCTCCTCTCTGTTTTATTGACTCTAAAAAAAAACAACAACACAAATAACTTCAGCAGAACAGGTCCCTCTGGCCTGCCAGCCATCATAAAGGGAGGGGGCCATTCCCCCCCCCCCCCCTCACGGCCCACGGGGTGTTAGCCTAATCAATAAACCCCAGCAGGGTGCCTCTGATTCGTCTGCAGTAAACAGACACAGAGGCGTCTGCAAGCAGCCCCCACACCCCTCACGGAGACAGGTGAGGGGGGTCACGTGCTCAAGCCCCCGCTCCATTGTGAATAACGGGGCAGCCAATACACTAACCAGGCAAACACGTGATATGTCCGTACCTCAGAGAGGCATGCCGACAGAATCTAACGACAGGGGGAGCCACGTCAGATGCTCACAGGCAGCCACAAGCTTCACACCTTCACAGCAGCAATTGTGTTCAAGCTGCTGTGCGTGTAAACGAATCAGAGTTGAATCAGATCTCTCTTCCTGTTTTTCAAAGGGGACTGGGCTCTCTATCACCAAATAATCTAAAGTCTGCCAAACTCAAAGAAGCATCTCCACGTTCTCATGTTGCAGCTGCCCCTTTATTCAGTGGTGGGCCTCCGACCGCTAGGGAGCGCTAAAGCGCTAATCCGCTTATAGCGGGCCTAAATAATTTGTTAGCTTTACAGCGGATTGCCTAACTTTTATAATTCATAAGCGGATTTGTGCTATTTTTATTTAAAATGCAGTACCGCTAATAACTAATTATCTATCAGTAAAAACGAAAAAACTTATTTACGAGCTCGGACGACTGCTAACAGACTATATCCTGTCAGCGCCGGATGTGGTCCGTGACAAAAAAGCGTCCCCCTCAGTCTCTTGGTGTGTGCTCTCTCTATAGCAGTTAGCAGCCAGTGTGTTACTCTGCAGCCTTATTGCTTGTTTTCGAAGAGTCAGACGAAGACTTTTTAACATGGAGGGTGAACTTGTGGATGTTTCTCAGGGCCTACGCGACGCGTCTGGATTTAAAAAGTTCGCCATTAGCACTCTTCAAAATGGCGTCCGCGACGGCCACAGAAGCCAGGATTTTACAACAAAACACGGTAAAACAATTATTTCTTTGCTGAGAAAAAATATATTTCATAGCTGACGTTATAGCACAAGTTCTTCTGAGCTTGAGAGTTTCACGAAATGGTCAAATCTGCTGGATTTAAAAAAAGTAGTTCGCCATTAGCACTGTTCAAAATGGCGGCCGCGACAGCCACAGAAATTAAGAACATAAAATAGCTGACAGGGCAGCAAACTTACATACTCAGGGAATCACAAGGAACTCAGGAGACAGAGGCAACAGGAGACAATGCCAGGACAACGATAAACACAGAGATACAGACTTATTTTTGATTTGATTTGATGTTTATTCATTCATTTTAAAAGAACAATACAAAACAGTTTCATCAGATACAAGAATACAAGTAGGATAAAATGAAAGGAGCAGAAAGAAGATGAAATCTTATTATATCTGCCCCTTATTTCACAGTTTGTTCAACCAATGATAACCTTCAAACTACATCACAAAATGAATAACTCTACTTAATTTTTCTAATACACAAACTACATCACAAAATGAATAACTCTACTAAATTTTTCTAACTGTAATACACAAACACACTAAGCTACATCATAAGTACAACATAAGTGTAATACACAAACACACTAAGCTACATCATATATAGTTTTTGAGCAAGTCCTTTTTGACCTTTTTCTTAAATGTATACATTGATTTTGCATTTTTAACATCACTCTCCAGAACATTCCACAATCGAACTCCCTGAATTGAGGTAGACCGTCCCTTTAAGCTGGTTCTGAATTGTGGTTTGATGAATATCTGTCCCTTTGAGATTGTAATAACTTTGTCTTTTTATAAAATTTCTTTGGATATTTAAAGGTAATGTGTTATTATGAGCCCTATACATAACTGATAAAATACTATATTCTACCAATTCCTGGAATTTCAATAAATTTAGCTGAAGAAACAAGGTGTTTGATGGGTGACTGAAATGTTTTCTGGTGATTACTCTTACAGCTCTCTTTTGTAAAATAAAAACAGGCTTTGTAATTGTTTTGCACGCTTTTCCCCAAACCTCAATACAATAGATTAAATGTGGAACAATGATTGTGTTATACAACATATACAGAGCTTTATCAATTAAAAAATCCCTGACTTTATATACAGGTACATGAACACACAGCATGACAATCACAAACACCTGGACAACAAAATGGAGGAGATAAGCAAGACAATTAACAGAGAGACCAGGGAGTGTAGGGATGGGGACCCACCACCTGAGAGCAACATGCTTACAACTGTTATCTTGAAGTTCTAGGGTGTAGAGAGCCACAGAAACGGTTATGGTAGGCCGGATTTGGCCCACGGGCCTTGAGTTTGACACATGCGATCTAGTGGTACTAAAAGTAACAAAAGAAGAAAAAAACAGCCAAATATGTCAGCAGTTTAGCTAACAGACTTTGGAATGGGTACATTTTGTCCTTGTCAAACCTGTTGAAGAGAACCAAACTAAATACTCTGAAACTCAAACAACTTACTGTATAACAGTTCATGCACCGCTAGTTGGCAGTGTAGTGCAAATATTGCATAACTTGCTGCTTGTTGAATTTAATTAGCGGATTAGAATTAGCTTCCCCTAATTTTCATAAGACATTAGTGCTTTTGAAATTGCGGACCTAAATAAATTAATAAGTGCTTTAGAAATAGCTGAACTAATTTTTGGATTAGCGTTGCCCACCACTGCCTTTATTATTAATGAGGGACACGCAATCTCCAAGCAGTGATCAGACAGCACGTGACCTTCCTTTCTGTGCTGGTTCAGCTCTGCTCTCAAACAAAATTCTCCCAACGGGTGAAACACAGACCCCGGTCGGTTTGCCTGGTTCCGACGCTCTGTTAAAGCCAAGGACCAGTAAACTGGACCATTCCAGAAAACGGATTGGAGTCAGGAGATCTGCTCGTTTACAAAACTCACAGTCTCCCAGTCCCATGACCCCAAACTTGGAGGGGGAAAATAGACTTTCTGCTCCAATTATGTCTAATAAGGATGACAGTTTGCATCTGCTCTCGATTGCCCTCGATCAAAGCGACCTGGTAGCTCAGAAAGGAGGCCCTATTCCCAATTTGGTTGACCCCCAGGGGTTCACAGCCTCCAGGGCACTTGGAGAAGAACTGGATGCACCAACTGCTCTTCTTCAGGGCCAAAATATGTCACCAGAAGAGGCAGTCCAGCCGCTTAGGCCAGGAACTGTCAAAAATTTCAGCTTGTTAGCAGAAAAGAACAAGCTGATGGCGTCAATCCTGCCGGAAAATGTGGTTAAAAACCATACAAAATGCCCGTGCTATGTCAACACAGTCTCTATACGCACAGAAGTGGCGTATTTTTGAAGCCTGGTGCTCAGAAAGAAATATTATTTCTTACGCATGCGACTTGGCTCAGCTCCTGACCTTCCTTCAGGACTTACTAAAAAAAGGTCGTTCTTACTCAATGATTAAAGTGTTCCTATCAGCTATTTCAGCCTGTCATGAAGGCTGGGGACACAGGACACCTGGAGCGTATCCAATAGGGGTGTAACGGTACGCTAAAATCACATTTCGGTTCGGTTCAATTACAAGGAGAGCTCGGTTCGGTTTATTTTCGGGTTTTTTCGGTACAAATTTTTAAAAAAAATTTTTACAAAATAAAGACTTACAAAATGTTTATTTTGAAAATGTGCCAAAAATATGTTTGTATTGTATTGTAGTAATAAATAAAAGTGACCCATTTGGATGACCAACAACACCACCAGCCTGATCAAGAAAGGTCATCAAAGACTACTTCCTCAGACGGCTGAGACGAGCTGGTCTGAGCAGCCCAGTCCTCACCTCCTTCTACAGGTGTGCAGTGGAGAGCATCCTGTGCTCCAGCATCAACGTGTGGCATGGAGGCTGCACAGTTGAAGAGAGGAAAGCTCTACAGAGAGTGGTGAAGGCTGCACAGAAGTCTGTTGGAGTCAGTCTCCCCACCATCACAGACATTTACACCTCCAGATGCAGGAAAAGAGCCACCTGCATCATGAAAGACCTCACTCACCCAGCACACTCACTCTTTGCCCCACTCCCCTCAGGACGGAGGTTGAGGAGCATCAAATGTAGAACCACTAGACTGAGGAACAGCTTCTACCCTGAGGCTGTTAGACTCATGAATAAATAAAAATAAAATAAAAAACACTGCAAAATATCACATCATGCTGATGCTGATCTGTTTTCTTGTTGCTGTGTTCATCTGTGACCATCTGCTCATACAGACTCATGTTCGTGCTGCTGTTTATAATGATGTTTTTCCACTATATTAGGGCTTAGTGTATTACTAGTTGATGTTTCTCTTAGTTAATCCTAGATGTTATTACTGTTTTTCTCTTGCATTTGTTGTTGGATGTAACTGGGACCACGTGTACATAATCTAGTTTCATCACATGTACCACATGCGGTGCAAATGACAATAAAGACTCTCTGACTCTGATTTTAAATAAACAGCACTCTACAATAAATAAACTATACTAACAATAATAAAAATCTTAATAAATGCAATAACAGTCAGAACCAGAACAATAAGCAGCAACAGACTGTTTACAATCTAACTAATCAAGTTTTTGTTCAGTAGCAGCAGTGTGGCTGTATTTGTCCTCATTACTGTACTCACAACTTCTTCTTGGTGGGACAGGTGGGACTGTGGGAACAGTTCAGAGTTCAGTTCAGTCATCACTTAGCTGCAGGTGGATTTACCTCTGTCACAGACTGGAAATAAAAAACAAAAGAGAAAAAAAAACAAGTTAATAAGATTATGATTTAAAAAAAAAAGATTATTTAGATAATAATAAAACAATACCTCTTCAACAATTGAATCTCTCACTCTTCATCATCATGGCAGGGCTTTAATCTGGTCCAGGGCTTGTTGTTGACAACATCAGTTAGTTTTTTCATAAAGAGCTGAACTTTTTGAAGTGTTGACGTGATGAATGTCTCATAGTGACGCTCAGTAACTTTAAAACCTGCGCATATAACAACGTTCAGACAGATTCAGAGATTTAAAAACTCACAGCTTGTGTTATTGCTCTGGACCGCTCTGATTACCTGATGAAGGAGTTTTAATGCAGCTGTTGTTCACGTTCGGATGAAGTTTTAATACAGCTGCTGTTCACGTTCGGATGAAGTTTTAATACAGCTGCTGTTCACGTTCAGATGACAGTTTCCAGCGCGTTCACGTGACGTGTTGCTGCTGCGTCACGCACTCAGCTGCTGCAGTCTTCATGAAGTCCACACAAGCTGCGCGTGCGCTCATCTTTTGAAGAAAGCTATAACGTTCAAAAACAGGAGACCGCACGAGATGCTAACGGCTAAATGCTGCGCGTGCCACGCGAAAATAGGTCCGTGCTGAAACGCGCCCAGGAAATTTTGTTCCGCGGTGCATATATTCCCCTGTTAAGAACGTTTAATGAGTGAAAAAATAACCGAAACGGTACGCAGGTGGACCGAACCGAACGTGGTGTACCGGAACGGTTCGGTAAACCCATTACAATCGTTACATGCCTAGTATCCAATCATAATAAGATTTATGAAAGGTGTGCTTCGGACTAAACCACCCAGCAGGATTCTGACCCCTTGTTGGGATCTTGGCCTGGTCTTGGGGGCTCTCTGTGACCCCCCCCATTCGAGTCACTGAGTGAAGTTAAGATAGATTTGTTATCTTAAAGAACCGCTCTACTCCTGGCACTTTGCTCGACGAAACACGTGGGTGACCTCCATGCATTGTCTGTACATCCAATGTGTACCAGATTCGCCCCTGACGGGTCAAAGGTCACCTTAAGGCCTAATCCCGCATACACTCCCAAGGTCTTGACTTTGAACCACAGGAGTCTAGACTTTGATCTCTCCTCCTTCCCACCTGCTCCTGTACTCACTCAGGAACAGGAAAGGCTGAAGGCTCTCTGCCCCGTGAGAGCTTTACGCACTTACATGCAGAGAACAGCCGAATGGAGAAAAACAAATCAACTGTTCGTCTGCTTTGCAGCACCTGCTACCGGAAAGGCCCTATCAAAACAACGCCTTTCACATTGGGTGACTGAGGCCATTAAAAGGGCGTACAGTAGCAAAGGTCAACAGGTGCCCTCTGGAGTGCACGCTCACTCCACCCGGGGCTTGGCCACCTCCTGGTCATTGTTCAAGGGTGTACCAGTTGCAGACATCTACACTGCTGCGAACTGGAGCTCATTAAACACTTTTGCAAAGCATTACAGTTTGGATGTTACTACGTGTGACATCACTCAGGCTGTCCTTTCTAACACACAGTAGAAAGTAGCCTTGAGATGCCTGATGGTCAAGGGCAGACGTTCACTCTAGCATGCATTTTACTGAGCATTTCAAGAGCGTGAATGGATTACGTTCCCATAGCAAGTATGTTGCACCGAGAGACCAGACTGAAAGGAAACTGAAAGTTATGCACCATAAATCATGTTCCCTGAAGGAAGGGAACAAGGTGCAACATATCTGGCCCTTTTCAATAATGAAAGCTCGGTGAAGTGCACTTTTGGAGAAAGATGGATGGGCGTCAGCCGCTTAAGTACCCAGAGGGCGGGGCCTCTGGTGCGGCGTTGACGCCCCTGCCGTAAAGGCGTGAGTATATTCACGGGCAGCACGGTGGCACAACTGGTAGAGCTGCTGCCTCTCAGCGAGAAGGTTGCCGGTTCAAATCCCGGTCCGGGGCCTTTCTGGGTGGAGTTTGCATGTTCTCCCCGTGCATGCGTGGGTTTCCTCCGGGTACTCCGGTTTCCTCCCACAGACCAAAAAACATGCTTGTTAGGCTGATTGGTGACTCTAAATTGACCCTAGGTGTGAGTGTGAGAGTGGATGGTTGTTTGGTGTGAGTGAGACAGGTCCCTCTTGTAAATGAGTCCCCGTGACTCAACGAGGCTAGCCTGTATAAATAAAGGTTGAATGAATGAAAAAAAAATATTCCTTCAGGTAATCGCGCGGGGATGCAATTCCCATAGCAGGTATGTTGCACCTCGTTCCCTTCCTTCAGGGAACATTATGGTGCATAACTTTCAGTTCTGTACGTATAAGGTGCAGTTTGGACGTATGTTTTGAGTTACATCGAAATTCGAGTTATGACGGAGCGTAGGAACGGAACTCCGTCGTAGGTCGAGGACTACCTGTATATGTAAAGGTGTTTTAAACCGTTCCCATACTCTTGCAATATTCTAACCAATGTTTCTAAATTCTAAAGGCTCTAAAAGACAGAGAATATCATGATTTCAGTTTCCTGCTTCCTCTGCTCTTTGCCACCTGCAAGCGCTCTTAGCCACTCCCACTTTCACGCTCTACACTGTGAACAGCTTATCAGCTGCAGCAGGAAGTTTATCCTGCAGTATGAGCTGCACAAAGGTACAGGAGGTGCTAAATAATTTTAATTTATTTTAAATGAAAATTCCATGCCGATTGTGTGACTCGTCCATCAACCAGCCAATTGTGTTTCTTATTTTGAAAAACCTCGATAGAGCGAATCCGCGATAAACTTTTTGTTATATTGGAACATTTTCTGTTTTCATTGAAAGTGTCCCGTCCCCCGTCCCCCCACCGCTCATATCTGATGTATTTGTGTCTATTTGATTTATTTTTATTTAGTTTATGAGTCTTTCCAATAAAGGTTAAAAACAACTGGACTTCTATCTGTAGTTGAAACAGAAAAGTAGTTTCTGATTCTGTTCTTTTCTTTTTCCAGATTCCCCAGTGATTCTCTCCTCATGTAGTCAGCTCCAGCCTCTCTCACCTGGGGCCTCATGTACAAAGACTTGCGTGGATTTCCTACTGAAAAGTGACGTACGGTCAAATCCAGAAAAGTGTGTACGCACAAAAAAATCCAGATGTATCAAACTGTGCGTACACCGGAATCCACGCACATTCCTTTTGTACATCACAATTAACGTGGAACTGAGCGCACGTGAGACACCTCCCCTGACACGCCTTCATTTACATATGTTAAACAGATGCAAATTACTTCCTGCATGTGTGAAGGACATGTTTGTTTGATCCCTGCGCGATCAGAAATCATTTCTAGATTCAGGAAAATAATGAATTTAATATAATATGAGTGAGGAAAAAATCCTAAGTAAGAATAGTAATAAAATGTGTTTATCACACAAAGAACGAGTGATTGTGTGTCGGTATTTGTGTGTGCGCGCACCCTGCTTTGGTGCGCCAGCTCATCCATTCATTCTGAGTGAAAATATTAACTTTGCGCACGGGTTTATTACCATAATTACTGTAAACACAGAGGAACTTAGATGTTTGGTAGAACATAGATCTTTGTTTATTTAATAGATGACATGAAGAAACGGGTCTCTGCGTCTCAGTGGAGAGTTTTCATGACATGATGTTGGAGTCTCCAAACGCTGCGCGCGCCACATTGTGCGCAATCTGTTTGTCTGTGAAGCCTTTACTCTCCTACAAATTATATATGGTGTACTTTCACGTGTCATTTTGGGGAAATCTACAATAAACGCAGATTATTAAACACCTCCACTGCCGTGTAACACCGGCGTGGGTGCGCGCGCGCTCCAAAGCGCGACCACTCAGCCTTTGGAATCATATGGATGAGACATTCCATTAAATATGATCAGGCTTTGTGTGTACTGGACTGCCCTGATCGGCCTGCCAGCTCCCTCAGGAAAGCTCGGGAACAGTTTGATCGCTGCTTCTGCATGTGCACGCGTGATGCACGGCTCCTGTTGCTCCAGAGCGCAGCAGTGCCAAACTGAAAAATGATTATTTCTGAAAACGGCTGATAAGCCATATCCTAGATCAGAAAATTATATCTGTTTATAAATAAATGCTCTGCGTGTTACACTATTTATTATATTCTCCAGTAAGGCTGAATGAATCCGTTCCTGTTAAATTTATTCTTTGCACAACTTTGCGCGTCCTTTATTTCACTGCGTCATGTGGATGTAATACTTGTTAATCGTGTGTTTGGTGGGAATATTAATCATTTTCACATCATGAACAGTTAATAATAATAATAATAATAATAATAATAATAATAATGAATTCAATTTATAACGCACTTTTCATTAATGGAAATCTCAAAGTGCTACAAGGTGCAACAGAATTAAATGTCAATAAAACAAATAATAAAACAATTAAAATCAACAACAGTATCAGCTATGATCAAAAGTAGAATCATGAGGAGGCAGAGTATGCTCGGTTGAAAAGAAAGGTCTTCAAGCCGCTCTTAAAGTCAACCACAGACTGTGGGGCTTCAGTTTCTCTGAATCACCTGTAAGTGTCGCCAAAGGAACAAGAACCACAGAAACGTGCGTACGCCAGCCATGGGGCTGGCGTGGAAATGTACCTGGATGCGCACATATTCACGTTCAGTTCAGTTTTGATACATACAGGGGTTTTGCGTGGATGGTGACGTACGCAAGGATTTTGTGCGCACGCACGGTTGATACATGAGGCCCCTGCTCCTTATTGTCTTTCCCCAGGTGTTTGTCATTGTATCTTGTTAGTGTCCCTTTAAGTTCAGCGTCTCTGTGTCTCCTCCTTGTCTGTGGATTGCGCTTCCATAACCACCATCTGTTTTCAACCGTGTCTCCCTGATCCTGTGTTTTTCTAAGTTTTGCTGCCACAACAACTTTTGTTTGTTAAATAGTTACTTTATTTTATTCTTGAGTTCCCCGTGTCAGTCTGCACATGGGTTTGATCCAACACAGATAATGTTAAAGTATACATGTAGTCCGCCATTAGCTAGCCTGGTTAAAACCAGACCCTGTCCTTCACTTCGCTTCGGACAAGGGTCTGGGATCTCTTAATAGAAAACCGATTCTTGCTGGAGGCGTGGCCTCTGCTGAGGAACAAGACCATTGGATCTTAGAACATTTTTGAACAGGAAAAGCATTCTGCTCCCTCCCCCTCAGAGCCATATATGGTCTGCTTCCTCTGCTCTCGTGAACTTGAGATCTGCTCCACTCCCTGCTGCATGTCGTCTCGCTACCACTGGATATTCTGTGTTTATGGAAATAAAACGTCTTAAAAAATAAAAATAAAACCATGTAGCTCTGGTCCAGCTCACCATAAGGCCAGAAAATATGCAGGGACTCGGGCAGCAACGTAAAACCCAAGTTTAATTCTCTCGTGACAACCTGAGGCTCTTCCTCGTTCATTTCACTCAGCAGAGGGAGAGGAGGAGGGAGGAGGGAGCGATTACTTGACTTTTTACAAAAAAAACTCCAGAAAACTCCAGATAAGGGATTAAGAAGGGGAAATTAATACATTTGTGTCAGATATAAAACAGTCCTGCATCGCTTTGAATAAGAACATGCGGGTGCTCGCTGGCTGCGCGCTGGGACAGGACAGGTGGGGGCGTGGGTTAGGGGCCAAAAGCTCCGCTCCTTCTGTTCTCTGATTGGTCCGGTCAAAAATCTACCGGAGAAATCCTTGTGGATGGGAGAAGTCCCAGACTGAGCAGTGAAGGGAAATGAGAATTGAGCGGAGCTGCGTAGGAGGGCGAGGGCCAGGCTAGCCATTAGCATGCCTAATGGACTCTTCGAGAAACGCCCACAACAGCCAGTGACAAGATTTTGAATTCTGATAGGAGACTTGCAACCTGTCCAGGTGCCCCGCCTTTCACACAGTGATAGCTGGACATGAGCAGCAGTGACCCCCGCAACCCAAAAAGGAAGAAGCTGAAAGATAATGTATGAATGGATGGATAGATGGACTTAAAGTTGGCAAAAACTAATTTAGCAGAAGCTAATTCTGCCAACAATTTCTAAAGTTAACGAAAATGCTATTCTGCTAAATGGAAAATGAGTCCCACTATTAGCTGTTAGCAGATTAACGGAACTGTGCCCAGGACTGGATGGATGTACGTGTCATTGTTTCAGTGTAGTTTTGATGTAGTTATAGTATATTTGTGTATTTGTTGTAGAGTACTTTCAAAGTCAACTTTATTGTCAAAACTGCAATATGTACAGGACATACACAGGATTGAAATAGCCTATATGCCACGGGGGGGCGTGACGTACTTCCGGCAAAATGCAACACCTACCCCCCACTTCCGGTTCCCATCCACCTCCGTTGTTGTTAGCGTTAGCTCCTAGTAGCAAACCATGACAACGAGCCGAAACGGGAAGCGGCTGCGCGCTACCGGCACTACACGTGAGTACCGTTGTGTCCGCCCACCGGTGGGAACAGCTGTTCCGCGGGGGGGTTTCGGCGAACATTTATCGCGGCTAACCGTAGGGAGAACGTCGCCATAATTTTATATGGTTTTATATGTGTATAGAGTTGTTATTGGTGTGTATGCCGATGTTTTATTAATTGTATTTAGTCATTTATGTTCGTGTCTTTCCCGCTAACCGGAAGTGCGCCGTATGTGTAATGACTGCGGAGGAGCTGGAACGGAAGCCCGTGGCATATAGGCTATTGCATTTCTCTCAGTCCCTCGGTGCAACAGTAACCATTTAAACACTCAAACATTTAATAAACATAAGCATAAAATGAAATAATAAAAGTGTAATACTGTCCTGAGTTTTTGCAAAGTAGTTTTTGCATAGTAGTATAAAAGTATGAAAAGTTACACCAACACTAAAACACTAAACATTTAATAAACATAAGCATAAGCACATACACTTTCAGTGTAGTTGTACTTTAATTGTGGTGTAGTAACAGATCATAATCTCAAAGCCATGTATGCACACACATTCATTTATTTGTTTACAATCTGCAACACAGTTATTTTTCACCATCTACCGGGACATTCCGTGTGTGCACGTTAGTGTTTATCGAGCATGCGCGTACGCATGACGAGCACACTCTTCATAGGATCATTAACAAAGGAAGCACTGCCTTCAGGTCAGTGAAGTTGTCCATCTCTGTCAGCTTAGCTCCTCACCTGCATCCTCCCACCTCAACATCTCTCTAACACACATACACACACACTGACACACAATATTAATAATGAAACGAGCACCGAGATCCAAAGGAAACGGACCGATGATTGGATCTCCTCCTGGTTTGTGTGACATTTTGAGCTGCAAGATCTTAAAATTAATGTTTACCTTCAATCACATCTTTCTTTCAACCCATTTTATTTTGAAAGGATAACAGGGTAGAAACAAAGGTTCAGGGTGAGCTCAGCTGCACTGTCAGAACACAAGCTCCTCCTCCATGGTGACTGTCTGGACCGGGGACAATAAGATCCAGCAGCATATGGAAGCCGTTATGTCCCATATTTAAAATTAAAATGGATTAATAGAAATGCTTTTGTTTCAAAATAAAGTTGCATGTTTTGACTCACTGTGTACATAATCTCATTTCATCACATGTACCACATGTGGTGCAAATGACAATAGGCTAAAGACTCTCTGACTCCGACTCTGATAAATAAAATTTAAAATGAATAATCCAAACTGCATTTTCATTTTCTTCTTCGAGACTGCTCAATTTGTAAATTAATTAAAATGATGAATAAAATAACATTTAACATTCAAAATATGTCCTAGTAAAAAGTGACCAAAATTCATTTTAAAATGTCCAAAATGCTGCTTCCATAGCAGCAGGACACAGGATGAGCATAAGCTTTATTCTCAGAAGTCTTGAATGAGGAGAACAAAACCAGGGTAGGTAAATGAGGGTGATGGGACCAGTGTTAACCTGACAGGATGTAATGGTGATCAAAGGGTGAAAGAAAATTTGAAAAAGTGATTTTCAGTAAAATGTCCTTTCCTACCCTCAAATTAAATGTCTGAGTCTGTTTCCAGACATCAATCCACTTTAGTCTTTAAATTCAGACCAGCTTTTAGCTCATCGGTTCTGTGAGAACTTGTGTGTGAAACCCAGTGTAAAATGGACAGACTGTCCCTTTAAGGATGAGACACATTAAATGTCCTCATGGGTCCTGCAGCAAGCGTCCAACATGCTTCAGAAAGAGCTTGTGTCTTTTGTTTTCTTTGTGGACGATCCCCCCGGGTCTGTGTGCCGGGCCCGGCTGCACATCCAATTACCTTCTGCAGAACTGGAAACGTAAATGGGCCGCAGCACCAAAGAAGCATGTCTGCACTGGACTGTCAGTGGGAGGGACGCAGGACGAGCAGAGTCTGAGGAGGAAATCTGCTAAAGCATCTGTTAAACACCTTTACCTCCGTTTAGGGTTCACACCTTCACACCAGCTTCTCCTCCTCAGCTCCTAAAGACAACAGGAGGAGGAGGAGGAGGTGACAGCAGAGTAAGGACAGCTCCAGCAGCATTGGATGGATGACGGATGAGAGTGGGCGGGATTAAAAAAGGAGCTGTCTTTTTTTTTTACACAGTTTACCAATGATCTCAGTCAGCATCATTTTTTTTTTATTCATTTTTAAATTAAAATACAAAAACAATGTACATATATGAAATGAAACTAAACTAAATATAATCATGACAAAAACAATTCAAAGAAATGAAGAATACATTTTTCTGTTTGACCTAATTTTGCCTCCAATAAATGCTGCTGCTTGAAAAACAAACGCGAGGTTAAAATGACTTCTGTCTTTTAAAAATGCCTTCGAAAATTAAAACTTTAATATTAAGAAGCTTTACATTTCTGAGACAACAAACCCAGACTATTCCCCCTCAACATAAGAGCAGAGTTGCTGCAAGGATGGAAAAATATGCCAAAAGAACACAAACAAACATTCAGCAGCTTCAGACCAACAAAAATTACTACAAAATAAAATTCAGCAGCTTCAAACATCCCACAACTGTTGCAACATAGCAGCTTCAAACACCCCCATAATTTTTTACAAAACAACATTCAGCAGCTTCAGACGCACAAAAATTACTACGCAACAACAATCAGCAGATTCAAACGCCTCACAATTGTTACAAAACAACATTCAGCAGCATCAGAGGCACAAAATTAAAAAAACAACATTCAGCACATTCAGATGCACAAAAACTACAAATATTTAGCAGCTTCAAATGACTCATACATGTAACAAAAACATTCAGCAGCTACAAACACCCAATTTTTTTTCATTCAACCTTTATTTTGTCAGATTAATCTCATTGAGCCTCAAGGACTCATTTACAAGAGACCTGCTACAAACTAAAGAATGATGACAACAGTAACAGTAGATTTTCCTTAAACAATCAACAATAGACAAACATAAGAAAGAAATATAGATTTTTATTTTTTTTTACAAATTAAAACAGAATATCAAAGTATCAAAACATTATAAGGTAGGAAAGTTAATTCTCAATAGTCCAGGTATCAAATCCGCTCATTCTCAATCAGTTCATTATAAGGTAGATGTAGAAAATCAGAAACAGGAACATGTCTGCATTGGTTTTTGCCAGGATTCCAACAGATCCTTAAATATACGTTATATTAAATAAATGTTACAAAACAAATGCAGGAGCTTCAGAAGCCCCATAATTTTTACAAAACATTCAGCACTTTCAGATGCACAGAAATTAAAACAACATTCAACCACCACAAACACACACACACCCCTAATTTATGCAACACAACATTCAGCAGCTTCAGACGCACAAAAATGATGAAAACGATAAGTCCAGCTACAGGCAGGAGGTGAAACACCTGGAGAGCTGGTGCAAGATGACCAACCTCCACATCAATGTGAAGAAGACAAAGGAGATGGTCGTGGACTTCAGACGGAAAAACACACCTACACCCCACCCCTCCCCAAATATAGGAGGATCTGTGGTGGAAGTGGTCTCAGCAACGTGTACACCTGAACGATAACCTCAGCTGGAGCAACAACACCACCAGCCTGATCAAGAAAGGTCATCAGAGACTCTACTTCCTCAGACGGCTGAGACGAGCTGGTCTGAGCAGCCCAGTTCTCACCTCCTTCTACAGGTGTGCAGTGGAGAGCATCCTGTGCTCCAGCATCAACGTGTGGCATGGAGGCTGCACAGCTGCAGAAAGAAAAGCTCTACAGAGAGTGGTGAAGGCTGCACAGAAGATGTTGGAGTCAGTCTCCCCACCATCACAGACATCTACACCTCCAGATGCAGGAAGAGAGCCACCTGCATCATGAAGGACCCCACTCACCCAGCACACACTCTTTTTGCCCCACTCCCCTCAGGACGGAGGTTGAGGAGCATTAAGTGTAGAACCACTAGACTGAGGAACAGCTTCTACCCTGAGGCAATTAGACTCATGAATCCCTAACCAGAAAAATCATTGATATGAAACTTTGATTGATAGTGTATGTGCTGCTGATTATCCATGCTGCTGATCTCATGCTGCTGATTATTTCATGCTGCTGTGTTCAATCATTCCTACTCATCCACCCACAAAGACTCATGTCCGTGCTGCTGTTGTGTTTTGTTTTGCACTATTAGTAACTAGTTTATATCTACTTATTTACTTTCTTTTTGCACTTTATATTTTTGCTTTTGTTGGATGTAACTGGGACCCTGTGTACAGTTTCATTCCACCTCATGTACCACATGTACCACATGAATGACAATAAAGAACCTCGACCTTGAAATTACTACAAAACATTCAGCAGCTTCCAACTCCCAGCACTTGTTACAAAATAACATTCATCATGTTTTGTGTTGTCATTAGAATCCAGCGTGCAGACAGACACGGGGAACTCGAAAGTAAAAATCAGGAAAACAGATTTATTTAACCAAAATTCCAAACAAAGCTGACCTGGCAACAAAACTTACATGAACACGGAGGAACAGAAACACGGCGGGCTGGGGGAAGCACAATCCCCGCACAAGGTGGAAACACAAAGATGCTGAACTGAAAGGGACACTAACGAGACACCATGAGGAACACCTGGGGAAAGACAAGGAGGCACAGGTGAGAGTGGCAGGAGCTGGAGCTGACTACACGAGGGACAAACACTAGGAGGGCTGAAAAGATGACAAGAAAACACAAAGATGTCAAAACATTAACACAAGGCTCACAAAATCTAAAGAAGTAACACAAAACACAGATTCTCACATCAGCAGCTTCAAACGCTCCACAAATCAATCAATCAATCAATCAATCAATCAATCAATAAATCAATCAATCATTCTATCTATCTATCTATCTATCTATCTATCTATCTATCTATCTATCTATCTATCCAAAGGTGGGCACATGACCGCCAGGGACCGCTAATGCGCTAATCCGCTTACAGCGGACCTAACGTTTTTGTCAGCGTAACAGCGGAGTGACTAACTTTTATAATTCATAAGCGGATTTGTGCTATTTTTATTTAAAATGCAGTACCGCTAATAACTAATTATCTATCAGTAAAAACGAATAAACTTATTTACAGGCTCTTATGCTGGCTCCGTAGCTGCTTGTTTTACCTTTTTCCCCCTTGGTGAGGGAGCAGTCTGCTCCCTCACCGTAAAGAGCAGAGAGGAGGGAGGGTTGGAGGGGGAGCAGAGGGGAGAACAGACGCGGATCTACCATGTAGGCAAATGATGCCGTTGCTTGGGGCCCCAAATCAGCAGGGGCCCCGGCCCCGCCCCGCCCGCCAGTCACCTACATCACTAACATTGCTCATGCTTGTTAATGTACATTTAACATAAAAATAATTATAGTTACGATGAAAACGATCATTAAAAACGCAATACAAAAACCGGTCGATTTCTGTATCCCCCTACTAAAAATGGACTATTCCATCTTGACATCTTCCGGGTCAGAGGTGAACTCGGGTGCTAACGTTTATGGCTAGCTGGTTGCGCTCGGTCTCTTCATAAATCCGCAGAGAACCCCGCTGTTTCAAGCCAAATTAACGCGGCCGGAGGATTGTATTGTGTGTTTTGTGTCCACCACTCGACGGTGAGTCGTTTGTTTTATGTATTTGGGTTCCTTTTATGTAGAAATGCGGTGGCGACACGCCCGTGTATTTGAGATTTAAAAGTGGTCTTAGGGATTAAAAGATCATTCTCATTTTGTTAATTTCGTGGCCGAATAGAATATATGTACGTAAAGTATTAAATAAATCCTTTGATTTTTGTAATTTCATCCTTTTAGGATCATTTTAGTTACTTTTCATTAAATCTGTTGACTGCCTATAGAATTTTGGAATTGGTTTAATTTATTTTTCGGTTGCGCAACAAAAAAGAAATTACTATTTGTTTTTTGAAACAATATTGAAGTAAATTAAGCTTAATTGACTCTTATATGAATTAAACTTGGATACAACTTGGAAGTGCACTTTAAAACTTGATCTCTAACTTTAATTTTACCTGTACTGTTGATGTGGTCTTTGAATTGAAGTTATAATAATAATAATGTAATAAACTTTATTTGTATAGCACCTTCCTGCAATGCCTTGCATTGACCAAGGTGCTTAACAGATATAGGATAATCTAAAAAAATAAATACAAAGTATGTGCATGTGTAATGAAGAATATAATTTGTACGTGCAGCTGTTAATACATGTAAAGTTTTTTTTTTAATGTTTGTTGCTCTTTTTGCCAACTGTGATGTTTCTTCTGTCCAGGACTGTAAATATCCAGGTGGGTCAGGAGGAGTTAATGGGAAGCTGCTGCTGTGACGTAAGAGGTAGGATAAAGGTGTATAACAGTTCATGCACCGCTAGTTGGCAGTCTAGTGCAAATATTGCATAACTTGTTGGCTAGCAATTGTTGAATTTAATTAGCGGTTTAGAATTTAGCTTCCCCTAATTTTCATAAGACATTAGTGCTTTAGAAATAGCGGAACTAATTTTTGGATTAGCGCTGCCCAGCACTCTATCACTCTATCACTCTATCTATCTATTGAAATTGCGGACCTAAATAAATTAATTAGTGCTTTAGAAACAGCGAAACTAATTTTTGGATTAGCGCTGCCCAGCACTCTATCACTCTATCTATCTATCTATCTTCGTTTATTGTCCGTTTTCCCGATTCCGGGGTGGGACGTTGCTTCTCTTTGTAGCCAAGTTTTTGACGGCAGATTAGGCTGTCAGTTGTGTCCAGTTCATTGAGGTTCAACGCTTTCAGATGTTGTTGAGTCGTTTGCGCCCAGGTCTTTTTCGGACAGTCTTTGGGATGGGTGCCAGGTACTTCAAGGTTTGCAATAGCAAGTATAGCACTGTTTTCACTTCGTTTAACATGACCGAACAACCGCAAACGGTGTCGCCGGCATGCGTCCTTAATCGCACATAAGCCAGCTCGATGCAGGATTTCGGTCGATTGGATGTGATCTTTAAGACTAATGCGTTGCATCCATCGGAGCATTTTCATGTCGGTTCGAGGAAGTTCTGTTCGAGTTTTGTTGTCATTGTTTCTGCGCCATACAACAGCACGGGACGTATCACTGAGCCATAGAGTCTTGAACGTAGGAGTAGTGGGATGTTGCGCCGCATCAGTATAGAAGCGAGTAGATGCCATTTATTCCACGCCACACGTATGCGTGCCCGAACGGCAGTTTTCGGCTGTTCCGGTACAGTCCAACACATCGAAATGACTTGACTGTTTGGACGCCAACGGCTCCAATTGTATTGTTGCGTTGTACTTGTTGTTGTGGATTGATGCAAGTAGGACAAACAAAATTTGTTGCTTTCGACAATGGACCACTTATTTTTGAACGTTTGTGACACCACTGTTGACACATGATTGAATTGCTGTCCACACCAGCTTTGCAAACTGAACAGGGCCAACGACCAGTGGGTGTGGATTTGACCACAAAAGCTCCACAAATATTACAAAATAACATTCATGTTGTATTTATCTTTGTTGTTTTGTTCTTTGTTCAGTTGTGTTGTTTGTGTTTAGTCGGTTGTTGTTTTTGTTGTTTGGCAGCAGCTCTTTCCATCAGAGGCCAGAGTCCTGCTGCCGTCAGGCTGCGCAAGTTTTGTTTCAGATATTTGCAGCGTAGATGTCTTCTTCAGCACGTGTGTGTGTGTGTCCCAACACCAGTCCCACACTCTGCATCACCATTCATCTCAATTTAACCAAGTGCGACTCCCCGCCTTTGTGTGTGTGTGTGTGTGGGGGGGGGGGGGGCGTATCAGATGTATAAATCATTGGTGGAGATTACGACTGTTTTATTATTCATGATGCAAGCCTTTTATTGCCGGCGATATTTATCTCCTGTGACCTGCAAGAGAAGGAGGGATGATGGAGGAGGAGGAGAGGAAGGGCTGAAAAAGTCAGCATGACTGGAGGAGGTGGAGGAGCTGTGCGCTACATAAATAAATTTGTTAAGTGGGCGGGTGTGGTAGTGTGTGTGTGTGTGGTAGTGTGTGTGTGTGCTGGAAGTGTGATCTTCCATTCTTCCCAGCATGAGGCTCAGCAGTCCGTCGGAGGACGTTGTCTTCTGTGTGTGTCCACGTCAGACATGTTCCTCGTGGTCCTGCTGGCTCCGTCCTGGTCCTGGACAGTCCTCAGTCCAGTTTAACGTGTGTGAAGAGACAGATTCACCTCCTGCTCAGGGAGTTCAGCTGAAACAGAAACACGTCAGAAGTCATCGTTTTAAACCGGACGTTTCGGTTCAGAATAAACCGCTCACAGAAGTTGCTCGTAGAGGTGAAAGGTCACCGCAGCAAAGCATTCTGGGAAAAAAATTGACAACTTTATAAAAGCATTTTTAGATCCCATACTTTATCGTTGCTTTCAGTGGTTTTTTTATTTATTATCGTTTTATTTTACCTCTATCTCTATTCTTTAGATTTTTATATGAGCTTCCTCGTTGATGCTTTTCTCTTTACGTTTGAGAGTCGCTGAAACATTTTATATCCGAAACTGAAACTGCTGCTGTACATAAGAAGTTTTAGAAGAAGAAATAACGAATATATATATATATGTATATATATAATTTTTTATTAATTTTTTTATTAAACAAACCTCCCAGTGGGACCACCAGGCCACACGTAGAAGTTTGACCCTAAAGAGGCCTCCGGTTCGTCACAAAACTCTGGACTGGACTTTCTTTTGAAATGGTCCAAAATCCTTTAGAGCAACTAATTGAGGGAAACATCTGTTGTTGTCTTTTTTTCTTTCTTTTTTTATAATTGCCATAAAATAGATAATTTGCTGATATACAGTATATATCTACATTTTTTTTAAAAGAATAAATCTCCTTAAAAACTATTTTTAAATTTCAGTCTGATGTTAGATTGACTAGTTTATTGTGGACAAAAATATTAAATTTAGTATTTTTAAGCTGTGGATTTCCCCCTCACTGTCATGAAGTTAAAGGACTTCATTCAGTCAGAAATTTGTTTCAAAATATTATTCATTTATTGTTGTTTATGTTTCGGATGTTTTTCTTTTCTTTTCTTACTGTTCTGTTTGCAGAGACACGTTCCAGTTTGATGTTACTGACAGTTAATGTCGTCCTAATCCTAATTCTTCAGATTTAAAACAAAGACAAAAAAACAACGGCTCAGTGGACGGTGGTGCAGCGGCAGATTGTGGCCTGAACCTCCGGCTCTCTTTAACCCTCCTCTCCTCACTTTGACCTTTTGTTCACACTGAAGTGGACCCACATTTTGCAGATTAAAACGTCTGGTCTTCCTCTGGTGAAAAACTGGGTTCTGCTGGGTTTGGGTTCCAGGTGGAGAAAGGTCCTGCAGGTTCTGAACTAAAGAGGAGGGAGGGTCACAGGTCAGCCTCCTCCTCACCTGACACGGGATCATCACACACACACACACACACCTGCCGGGTGTTTGAAACCCTCTGAGCATTTGGACTTTAAAGCTTTAAAATGGTGATATTTGAACATGTTTAGTAAAATGCTGATAAATCAACTTTCTGTCAGAATAAATCAGCTGATCGGAGCGTCGTGATCAATCAGGTGAGCTGACAGAGCAGCTGAGAAGGAATAAAACCTAAAACCATCTGTTTCTGTCGTCTCTGCTCAGACAATAACTGTGAACTTTAATAAAGACAATATTCTTCTGTTGGACCTGAAATAATGAAAAATATTGATTTGAAGCATCCGTTAGTCGATATTCCAGCGAGTCGCCCGGGACCATCTCATCGTGAGGCCTACAGCGCCGCCTGAAGGCATGCTTCTCTCAGAGACCAGCCTTATTCCTGAACACGCCACTCAGCTCTTATTTTTCATAAGAACATGAGTCATTTATCATCAGTGTTGAGCTGAAAACAAAAAGAGCTCAAGTGTTTGTTTGCTTCACGTGAACATTGATTTGATCTAATCTTTATTACAGACTCTGTGTAGGAGTAGAAAGACGTGTCAGCTCACACACACACACATCTGCTTGAATTCTTCTTTGTTCCGTTGAGAACAAATATTTATTTAACACAATCTGTGTTTTCACATCTAAGACACATTTAAGTTAGTGTTT
>JBBPBX010002174.1:59247-71681 GCA_038048925.1 Garcialebias charrua | reverse complement strand
TATATATATATATATATATCAAAGCTGTGCACAGTTCATGGGAAACTTTGAATCTCTGTTAAATTTAGGGCTTTATTTCCTCTATTTTATTTTCAGGACCCGTTACAGAATCGTTTGGATAAGAGTCTGACACTTGGTGTCAGCTGCTAACAAGAACCTGATGAAGCATCATTTGAGCTCTGACACCAAACAGCTGCTGAAATGAGTCTGAAGACCTCAGTCTGAAGACAAGAAACAAGACCACAGTCTGAAGACCACAGTCTGAAGACCACAACCTATATCAGGGGTGTCAAACTCACCCACAACAGGGGACCGAAATTAAAACTTTTTTCAAGCTAAAGGCTAATTTCAGAATCTACATCAACTCGAGTTAGATACACAACATCTATTCTTGGTTGCAGGCTCCTTAACAAGAGTTTTGATTGGTCTCGTTTGACGTTACCTGCTGCACTTTTGACATCATAATCAAAGATTACTGAAACAAATTAAAGTGACAAAGTATTTTAAGTTTAACATGTCTTCTTGGGTGCCAGATAAGATGTCAACGAGGGCCACGTTTGCCCCTGGACCTTGAGTTTGACACAAGTGGTCGAACCACAAGACGTCAGTCTGAAGACCTCAGTAAGAAGACTTTAGTTTGAAGACTTCAGTCAGTGTCACAGACTGTCTCAGTGTCTCAAATGTCTCAGACCTAAGTCTGAGCTGTCCTCAAACTGAACAGAAAGCTGAAACTAACAGCTAAAATTTGCATTTTCACAGCTAAAAACTAAAACTAGCTAAGCTGTAGCTATAAAGTTATAAAAAATTATTTAAAATGTACACTAGAAGACGAAACAAAAAAACATTTCATAGAGAGCTGTGGTTTTAAAGGAATTAAATTTCATGCATTTCATGTGGAAACTTGTGTAATTACAAAGATAAATATTTTTAAAAGTATAAAAATTACAAAAACTAAAATTTGCAGCTCCTGTACTGAACTGAACATTTAATTTATTTGTTTACAATAAATAATCTTAAACATGTTTTCTGTTTAGAACAAAAGTTTAGTTTTTCTTAAAATAAAATTATCCTACAGAGACTGTGTTGTTTTGTGATTTATTTTATTTGTCCCTTACCTCGTGTGGAAAATCTGGTTTCTGCAGTGAATATCAAAGGTCAAAGGTCACCAGCCTGCAGCGATGTCATGGTGAGCAGCGCCACTTGGTGGACTGCAGAGGACATGCAGGTCCAAAGACTGGAAATTCACTGGATTCAGTTAGATTCACTGTAAGGTGCATCTAGTAAAAAATTAAACATCGTGAAAAAGTTAACTTTTTTCTTCACAATTTCCTAATTTTATGAAACAATGAATTTAGGTTGTTCATAATCTGTAAACTATAATCATCAAAATTACAAGCAATAAAGGTTTAAATATTTCCCTCTGTGTAATTAAGTAAAGACTGGTTTAGTAAGTGGTGGAAGTGGTCTCCATTTACAAGTACGGTACTTGGATGTGCACATGAACGATAACCTCAGCTGGGGCAACACCAGCCTGATCAAGAAAGCTCATCAGAGACTCTACTTCCTCAGACGGCTGAGACGAGCTGGTCTGAGAAGTTCAGTCCTCACCTCCTTCTACAGGTGTGCAGTGGAGAGCATCCTGTGCTCCAGCATCAACGTGTGGCATGGAGGCTGCACAGCTGCAGAAAGAAAAGCTTTGCAGAGAGTGGTGAAGGCTGCACAGAAGATGTTGGAGTCAGTCTCCCCACCATCACTTACATCTACACCTCCAGATGCAAGAAGAGAGCCACTTGCATCATGAAGGACCCCACTCACCCAGCACACACTTTTTGCCCCACTCTCCTCAGGCAGAAGTTTGCAGAGCATTAAGTGTACAACCACTAGACTGAGGAACAGCTTCTACCCCGAGGCCATTAGACTCATAAATCCCATCCATCCATCCATCCATCCATCCATCCATCTTCTTCCGCTTATCCGGGGTCGGGTCGCGGGGGTAGCAGCCTAAGTAGGGAGGCCCAGACTTCCCTCTCCCCAGCCACTTGGAGCAGCTCCTCCGGGGGAATCCCAAGGCGTTCCCAGGCCAGCCGAGAAACATAGTCCCTCCAGCGCGTCCTGGGTCTTCCTCTGGGTCTCCTCCCGGTGGGACATGCCCGGAACACCTCACCAGGGAGGCGTCCAGGAGGCATCCTAACCAGATGCCCGAGCCACCTCAACTGGCTCCTCTCGATGTGGAGAAGCAGCGGCTCTACTCCGAGTCCCTCCCGGATGACTGAGCTTCTCACCCTATCTCTAAGGGAGAGTCCAGCCACCCTGCGGAGAAAACTCATTTCAGCCGCTTGTATCCGAGATCTTGTTCTTTCGGTCATAACCCAAAGCTCATGACCATAGATGAGGGTGGGAACGTAGATCGATCGGTAAATTGAGAGCTTTGCCTTTTGACTCAGCTCTCTCTTCACCACGACAGACCGGTACAGCGCCCGCTTCACTGCGGACGCTGCACCTATCCGCCTATCGATCTCACGCTCCAGTTTTCCCTCATTCGTGAACAAGATCCCGAGATACTTAAACTCCTCCACTTGGGGCAGGACCTCCTCCCCGACCCGGAGAGGGCATGCTACCCTTTTCCGGCTCAAGACCATGGCCTCGGATTTGGAGGAACTGATCCTCATCCCGGCCGCATCACACTCGGCTGCAAACCGCTCCAGTGAAAGTTGTAAATCACGAACTGATGAAGCCAGTAGGACCACATCATCTGCAAAAAACAGAGAAGCGATTCTAAGGTCACCAAAACGGATCCTCTCAACACCTTGGCTGCGCCTAGAAATTCTGTCCATAAAAGTTATGAACAGAATCGGTGACAAAGGGCAACCTTGGCGGAGTCCAACTCTCACCGGAAACGAGCCTGACTTACTGCCGGCAATGCGGACCAAGCTCTGACACCGGTCGTACAGGGACCTAACAGCCCTTATCAAAGGGCCTGGTACCCCATACTCCCGGAGTACCCCCCACAGAACCCCCCGAGGGACGCGGTCGAATGCCTTCTCCAAGTCCACAAAGCACATGTAAACTGGTTGGGCAAACTCCCACGCACCCTCCAGGACCCTGCTGAGGGTGTAGAGCTGGTCCAGTGTTCCACGACCAGGACGAAAACCACACTGCTCCTCCTGAATCCGAGGTTCGACTATCCGACGGACCCTCCTCTCCAGAACCCCTGAATAGACCTTACCAGGGAGGCTTAAGAGTGTGATCCCCCTATAGTTGGAACACACCCTACGGTCCCCCTTTTTGAATAGGGGAACCACCACCCCAGTCTGCCAATCCAAGGGAACTGCCCCCGATGTCCACGCGATATTGCAGAGTCGCGTAAGCCAACACAACCCTACAACATCCAGAGCCCTAAGGAACTCCGGGCGAATCTCATCCACCCCCGGAGCCTTGCCACCGCGGAGCTTTTTAACCACCTCGGCGACCTCAGCACCAGAGATCGGAGAACCCGACCCAAAGTCCCCAGGCTCTGCTTCCTCAGTGGAAGACGTGCCAGTAGGATTGAGGAGGTCTTCGAAGTATTCCGCCCACCGACTCACAACATCCCGAGTTGAGGTCAGCAGCACGCCACCTCCACCATAAATGGTGTTGGTCTCGTACCTCTTTCCCCCCCTGAGACGCCGGATGGTGGACCAGAATCGCCTCGAAGCCGTACGGAAGTCATTCTCCATGGCCTCTCCGAACTCCTCCCACGCCCGAGTTTTTGCCTCAGCAACCACCCGAGCCGCATGCCGCTTGGACTGCCGGTACCTATCAGCTGCTTCCGGGGTCCCACAAGCCAAAAAGGCCCAATAGGACTCCTTCTTCAGCCTGACAGCATCCCTCACTGCCGGTGTCCACCACCGGGTTCGAGGGTTGCCACCACGACAGGCACCAACAACCTTGCGGCCACAGCTCCGATAAGCTGCCTCGACAATAGAGGCGCGGAACACGGCCCACTCGGACTCCATGTCCCCCGCCTCCCTTGGAACGTGTTCAAAGCTCTCCCGGAGGTGGGAGTTAAAGCTCCGTCTTACGGGAGACTCTGCCAGACGTTCCCAGCAGACCCTCACAATACGTTTGGGTCTGCCAGGTCTGACCGGCATCCTCCCCCACCATCGGAGCCAACTCACCACCAGGTAGTGGTCAGTTGACAGCTCCGCCCCTCTCCTCACCCGAGTGTCCAAGACATGCGGCCGCAGATCAGATGAGACGACAACAAAGTCGATCATCGAACTGCGACCTAGGGTGTCCTGGTGCCAAGAGCACATATGGACACCCTTATGCTTAAACATGGTGTTCGTTATGGACAATCCATGACGAGCACAGAAGTCCAATAACAGAACACCACTCTGGTTCAGATCAGGGGGGCCGTTCCTCCCAACCACACCCCTCCAGGTCTCACTGTCATTGCCCACGTGAGCGTTGAAGTCCCCCAGTAGAACAAGGGAGTCCCCAGGAGGCGCACTCTCCAATACCCCCTCCAAGGACTCCAAAAAGGGTGGGTAGTCTGAGCTGCCGTTTGGTGCATAGGCACAAACAACAGTCAGAGCCCGTCCCCCCACACGTAGGCGAAGGGAGGCTACCCTCTCGTTCACCGGGGTGAACCCCAACGTACAGGCACCAAGATGGGGGGCAACCAGTATGCCCACTCCTGCTCGGCGCCTCTCACCAGGGGCAACTCCAGAGTGGAAGAGTGTCCAACCCCTCTCAAGGAAACTGGTTCCAGAGCCAGAGCCATGCGTTGAGGTGAGTCCGACTATTTCTAGTCGGAACCTCTCAACCTCACACACTAGCTCAGGCTCCTTCCCCACCAGAGAGGTGACATTCCATGTCCCAATGGCCAGCTTCTGTAGCCGAGGATCAGACCGCCAGGGTCCCCGTCCTCATAAATCCCTAACCAGGAAAAATCACTGTAATGCCAGTTTAATTGGTGACATGTGACTTTATCCATGCTGCTGATTTATTACCTTTAAGCTGCTGTATTCATTCATACCATGTACTGTATGTATATTCATGATTTTTTTTCTGCTTGCTTTTGTTTTAAATGTATTTTCTTTTTATTTATAACTTTTGTTTATTCCTTTATTATACTACGTTCAATGAAGATAAACTCAATACCCATTTGCTCACTACAGACTCATGTTTGGGCTGCTGTTTAATATACCATATTATATTATATTATTATTGTTTAGCATATATCTTATATCAGTATATCAGGGGGTTGAGATGGTGTAGTGGTAATGGCAGTCGTACCCCTATCGGAAGGTTGGAGGTTCAAATCCCGAGTTCCCACACCATATGTCATTGTGTCCCTGGGCAAGACACTTAACCCTGAGTTGCTCCCGGTAGGACTGGCTGGCGCCTTGCATGGCAGACTACGCTACCGGTGTATGAATGGGTGGATGGCTGGTGCTGTAAAGCGCTTTGGGGCCCCTCATAGGGGGCTGGAAGGCGCTATATAAGTAAGCTCCATTTACCATTTGTGTACTGTTTTTTTATACTTCATATTTTTGCTATTTTTGAGTGTAACTGAGACCTTGAGTACACAGTTCCGTTCCACCTCATACGAATGACAGTAAAGAACCTTGAAAGCTGCTATGTAAATAAAGATTACTTATAGAAAAACAAGAAGAAACAAGAATGAGAAAAACAGAAGAAAAAATATTAAAATCACAAATACAAAACCAGATTTAACCAAATTTAAAACATGTAAAAGATCTACCGGGAAATTAAAAGTCTAAAAGAAGATGTTTTTTAGATGGTTTTAAAACATGTTTCTGTAAAAAAAAAATTAGGCCACTGCTTCTATAGAAGGCTGCAAATTTATGGACGTGCTATAAAATTCTTGTCTGTGGTCAAACTCTCACAGACTCCTCTGAGCAGGGACTCCTAACAGCCAGCAGAGAGCAGAGCTGCTCATCTCCTTCTTTTCTGTTTAATTAGGCCTGAAAATTATTCCCAACAAACAAAAAAGTGATTAAATGGTTAGTGTTGATACAATCCTCACAGACACACATAATAGTTCAGTTTATTTCTAAAGCTCCGAGTCCCAACAGAACTTGTCTCAGGGCGCTGCATTCATAGACATTATAAAAGCCAAAAGTTATCTAAGGAAGCGGCAGATTATGTTGACACTTCAAAGTCTCTCATCCTGAGCAAGCACAAAGGCAACAGTGGGAAGGAAAAACACCCTTTTAACGGGAAGAAACCTAGAGCAGAACCAGGCTCAGGACGAGCGGCCATCTGCTTCAACTGGCTGGTGTTTGAGAGAACAGGAGGAGACACGCAGAATGGCAGGTCCAGGTGTATTTTCTATTGGAGGAAAGACACACACTCACACACACAAAAAACACATGTTAAGATAGAAATAATTACAAACACGAACAGACAGAGCAAATGAAGACAGCAGTAAAATGAGGAAATGTGGTCAGTTTGCCCTCCAGCAGTCTAAGCCATAGCAGCATAACTGAGGGATAAATCAGGAAACACAAGCTGATCCTAACTGATTTATCAAAAAGCAAAGACTTGAGCCTAATCTTAAAACTGGACAATGTGTCAGCCTCACGGACAGAAACTGGAAGTTGGTTCCACAAGAGAAGAGCCTGAGAAGTGAAAGCTCGGCCTCCCGTTCTGCTTTTGGAAACTCTGGGAACCACAAGTTCACTCTTTCAACCAGGTACAGAATGTTGTTGGTCCAACTCATCAGCAGGGACACACACTGGACCTGCTGTCCCATGGTTTGTCTGTGGTTAATCTGGAGATTGGGGATGCTGTTTCTGATCAAAAACCCATCTCATTTGAAATATGTCTCACTCCTGTGTCTAAGGCCCTGTTTACACGGTGCGTATTTTGAGTGAAACCGCTCCTTTCTCTCTGCGTCTTTGCTTATCGTTGACATGACACCACTGGCCCCCCTCTTTGACTCCGATGGTTTTTGAACTCACCCTTCAGGGTGGAGGTTTTTCGCTGACCCCCCGTTGATAATGTAAACATCTCCCACTGAGCTTTTGTGTCAACCACATGCGCGTAGCACGCACGCGCGGACAGTCAGGGCAGGCGGACATTTCACGTGTCATGCTGCAAAATATGTGCTATATAATAACAGTTTAACAATAATAAACAGTATTTATGTTAGCGTGGGAGATATATAAATTTATCTGAACTACAGTATGCAGGTCCCCGGTTCAAATCCCGGTCCGGGGGCCTTTCTGGATGGAGTTTGCATGTTCTCTCCGTGCATGCGTGGGTTTTCTCCGGGTGCTCCGGTTTCCTCCCACAGTCCAAAATCATGCATGTTAGGCTGATTGGTAACTCTAAATTGACCCTGGGTGTGAGTGAGACAGGTCCCTCTTGTAAATGAGTCCCCGTGGCTCAACGAGGCTATAGCCTGTATAAATAAAGGTTGAATGAATAAATAAAGGTTGAATGAATGAAAACAGTATCTATCTGGACTCGTTACATTTTTTAAACAATGCGTAACGTGCTGTGAAAATGAAGACACCAGGTTTATTTTTTTATTTTTTTATTCAACACCACAAACTGTATGTCACACAAACACTGAGAATTTAACTGAACACTATTAAAACACGTTAACCGAACTGTAAATACATTAATGAACTGGACTCTTGCTGTGTTTTCATCTGGACCACATCAGAACCGGTCTGCCTGTTGGAACGACAGCTTCTCCACCTGGCAAGAAAAAAAATAAAAACTCTGTTGTTGTGTGATCAAAGTAAACACAAGCAAACATTATATTAAGAACGTTGATTTACCTGCTGTAAGTCATGTTTTTCATGGAGTAAAGTCCGACATCATCCTCATCGTCACTCGGTTCTGGTCCACAGTCCACTCAGCGTCTGGTGTGGAGCTTGTTAGATGAAGAGAGTCCCACTTGGTGTCAAATCTGTCGACTATTATCCAAAATTCAGCTTTAACTTGTTGTTAATTTGTTGTTAGCTCAACTTTTAGCCCAGAAGAACGCAGCAGTCTGCCAGCAGAGTGAGGCAGCACGCATGCGCAGTGGGTGAAGGTTCAGCAGTACGCATGCGTAGTGGGTGAAGGTTCAAAAATTCACAGCGGCAACTAATGACCCGGCATGGTAACTACAGTGGATTCATGAAAGGAGGAAGGGGTCATGAGGGAAGGGGGAGATTCGAGCAGATCCGTGTCAACGCAAAACTTTTCATCTAATTAACATACCCAAAACCTCCGTTTCCCCACACAGTGTCCATGTAAACAGGGCCTAAAACTCCCGCTCCAGCCAAGCGCTGCCGTATTTTTAACCCTTCAACTGCTGCACTTTTTTCTTCTGCCTATACTTCTGTTGTTACAGTCCCTGAAACCTCTGCGTGTGTCAGCACGCAGGTGCTCAGTAGCCATAATGTGACCTGCACTAAAATCCTGGACCTTGTAGCCCCACTAAAAGTCAGGCAACCAAAGATGGCAAAATACCCATGGATAAATGAGACCACAAGAGCAGTGAGACGTCTCTGCAGGAGAGCAGAACGCAAGTGGAAAAAGGACAAACTCCAGGTTTCTTTCATTTGATTAAAAACATGTCTAAAAAACTACCAGTCCACCGTCAAATCAGAGAAAAACAAATACTTCTCCCAATAATAATAATATAATAATAATAAACTTTATTTGTATAGCGCCTTCCTACAATGCCTTGCATTGACCAAGGTGCTTAACAGGACAGAAAATATAAAAACTGGTACAATAAATCAGTGAAAATCCCAAATCATCACCTCTAACAGACACAACCCCAGCATTCTTTTCAACACAGTAAATTCCATAATGTTCCTCCATCTGCCAGCATTGAGGCCTCTATTGACTCCTGTAACAACTTCACTAAATTCTTTGTTGAAAAGGTGGAGTTGATTGGGTCCTCCATCCCCCACTCGGCAGTCGACACCCCTCCCATTGTCTCCTGTTCAGCAACTTTCAGGTAATTCAAACCCATTTCACTCCCATTGTTAAACAAAGTTGTTGGTCACATGAAACCCTCAGGCTCCCCCGTTGATCCCATCCCCCCATCATTGTTTAAACAAGTACTACCATCAACTGCGCCTACTATTCTTAATATTCTAAATAGTAGCATTGCTACAAGCGTGGTCCCAGATGCCTTCAAACATGCAGTGGTCACTCAGTTAATAATGAAACCTGGTCTTGACCCTTCAGCCTGCTCAAATTACAGACCAATATCAAAACTCCCCTTTCTGTCCAAAATCCTTGAAAAGGTAGTTTACACTCAGTTAAATCAGTTTCTAAATGAGAACAAAGTCTTTGAGGTCTTTCAGTCCAGTTTCAAGCAGCTCCACAGCACAGAAACAGCTTTGGTTTAGGTTTGCAATGACATTCTGTTGTCAAACGATTCTGGTCACTTTGTGGTTCTTGTACGGTACTCCTGGGCCTTACTGCTGCCTTTGATACCGTCGACCACAGTATCCTCTTATCATGGCTCGAACACTGGGTCGGGATTACAGGTGCTGCATTAGACTGGTTCAGACTTACCTGGCAGAAGTTTTTGTGTCACGGTCAGGAACAATGTATCCACTTCAATGTCTCTTTCCTGCGGCGTCCCACAAGGCTCTATTCTTGGTCCACTTCTCTTCACACTATACATGCTCCAGCTGGGGTCCATCTTAAGGAAACATGGTACTGCATCTCGTTCCATTGCTATGCAGATGACTACCAGATCTACCTGCCACTGAAACCAGCTAATGCAGGCTCCCTCCACCCTCTCCTAGAATGTCTGGATGACATTAAAACATGGATGGCTTCAAACTTCCTAAGTTTGAATGATCAGAAAGTCATCATTTTTAGCCCTAGCTCAGCTGCCGCCTCGGATCATATACCGGTAAACTTGGACTCCCTCTAGCGATATCTCAAACACTCAATAAAAAAATCTTGGGATGGTTTTTGACTCGGACCTTAAGTTTGACAAACAAATCAGCTCTGTTCTGCAGAAAAGCTTCTTCCAACTGTGGCAGGTAGCTAAACTCAAGCCAGTGTTGTCCAGACCTGACCTTGAGACCCTAATCCATGCGTTCATCACAACCCACCTGGATTATTGCAATGCAATGTATGCTGGGATCAGCCAGGCCTTTTTCACACATCTTCAGCTTGTCCAAAATGCAGCAGCTCGACTTTTAACCGGTACACATAGGTCTGAGCACATTGCACCAGTTCTCTCCTCCCTTCACTGTCTCCCCGTGCGAACTAGAGTTGACCTTAAAATCCTGTTGTTGACCTATAAATGCATAAATGGCCTCGCTCCCCTCTACCTCTCCGAGCTGCTGGACCCATATGTTTCCTCGCGGGCCCTGAGATCATCCGATCAGATGCTTTTGACGGTTCCAAAAACACGACTGGCTCCGAGGAGATTGGGCGTTTTCGGTCATCGGCCCCAAACTTTGGAACAACCTGCCCCCCAACATTAGGCAGGCCTCCTCCCTTCACATGTTAAAATCCCTCCTAAAAACTCATCTTTTCTCTCTGGCGTTTCATACTGTGTGAGCTGACTTAACGGTATACAGTATTTTATCCTGTGTTTTCATTTTTATGCTGTTCTTATACATTTTTATTATAATTTTGCTGCTGTTAATTGAATAGTTTTACCATGTGTTATTGTTTCTGTAATTTTTAAATCTCTTATGTTGTTTGTGAAGCACCTTGACAACAGTTTATCTGTTTTTACTGTGCTCTAAATAAAGATGACTTGACTTGAGAAGTAGCCTGCAGTCTGAGCATGAAGTGCTCTGTTAGAAAATATGGAACAATAAGATCTATAATATAAGATGGAGCTAGGTTGTGTATTTTAGAAGTCAGATTTTGAATTATATTCTGAATTTGATGGGGAGCCGATGGAGAGAAGCTAAAACCGGAGCGATATGATCTCTCCTATCAACGCTCATTAAAACTCTGGCAGCAGCATTTTTGATGAACTGAATACTTTTTCAGGAAGATTTGGACACCCAGATAATAAACAGTTACAATAGTCCAGTCTAGACATGATAAATGCATAGACCAGTTTTTCTACACTACCTGTATTTTTGGAGATGTTTCTAATTTTAGTGATATTACACAGGTGGAGGAAAGCAGTTCTGGTAAAAAAAAATTAATGCGTGGGGTTAAAAGACAGGCAGCACGGTGGCACAGTTGGTAGAGCTTGTGGGATTCTTGGTTTTTTTCTGTCTGTTTGTCACTCTTCCTTCCACAGCCAATCACTCAACTCACCACACCTGCTGCCATTCTGAGGAGGACTGCTGACTCACCTATTTAAGCAGCTGCCAGACACCTCCTCAGCGCTGGGACATCTTCTTCCATTCGGACCTTCCACGGCCTGACTCTGGTCTTCTCCAAGACCTTCCTCATCCACGGGTCTAATGATTAGATGTCCTCATCTGCACCATCTGGTCTCAGCCTGCTCCTCTCTCCAACTGGATCCTCTCACTCCACCTGCTGCAACCCCAGGAATCCTACCTTCAACTCTCCTCCAGAACACCTCCTACAAAACAAACTGCTCGAGTACTTTTTATCTGCACTGTAAATAAACTTCACTTAACTTTTGCCCTGCCTTGTGTCCTTACTTCCTTGGTCTGCTATTTGGGGTCGACGTTAAAACCAAACCTGATAGTATGTCCCAGCCTATGGACCCCCCAGGCACGACTGAGGAAGTAAGTGGCCAGTTAGGGTCTACGTTACAGCAGATTGTCACTCAGCAGCAAACTACCCAAAAGAACCTACTGCAGCTGGGGAGCATGGTGTCTTCTCTACAGAAGGAGTTGTCAACCCAAACAAAACCAAATCCTGGCAAGGAGCCAGACGTTCGTCCTTCAGAGTTTTTTGAAGGTAACACACGTAAATGTGGCGGCTTCATTCTCCAATGCGAGTTGGCTTTCAAACGAGCTCCAATCACCTACGACTCTGATTTTGCTCGCATCACTTACATCATCAGGCAGTCAGAATGCTAAACACTCTGCCTGCTCTGCCCCCCCTCCCATTTGAACTGCCTTAACACGAAAACGTTGGTTACGTATCGTAACCCCAGATTCTACGAGTATAGCGAGCCCTTTAGCTCGCTTATTGGAAGTCTCCCCCCGCGCGTCAGCGCCCACTGAAAACCTTTTAGTCCACGCCCACCTACCGGATGGGCCCACCCCTCGGGTCGATAAAACCCCTCGACCGGGGTGAATCTATCTCCAAATATAGCTAATTCATTCAGCCATTTTGGATACAGAGTGGCCCGATAGCTAAAGGGCTCGCTATACTCGTAGAATCTGGGGTTACGATACGTAACCAACGTTCTACCTTCGTATAGCTCGCCCTTTAGCTCGCTTATTGGAATAAAGGGCGTAGCAGGAAATAGTCCATGCCACGCTGGATCCCACCAATGAGGAGCATCT
>JBBPBX010002174.1:31350-55412 GCA_038048925.1 Garcialebias charrua | reverse complement strand
TGGAGGGACTATGTTTCTCGGCTGGCCTGGGAACGCCTTGGGATTCCCCCGGAGGAGCTGCTCCAAGTGGCTGGGGAGAGGGAAGTCTGGGCCTCCCTACTTAGGCTGCTACCCCCGCGACCTGACCCCGGATAAGCGGAAGAAGATGGATGGATGGATGGATGGATATATATATATATATCCATCCATTATCTTTTACCTGCTTCTTCCATTTTGGGTCACGGGGGTCACCGGTGCCCATATCCAGCAATGACAGTGCGAGGGGCGGGGTACACCCTGGACGGGTCGCAAGTCCATCACAGTGCCACACATAGAGACAAACAACCATCCACTCTCTCACCCACACCTAAGGAGAATTTAGAGTTACCAATCAGTCTCACATACTTTGTACACATTTTTGGTCTGTGGGAGGAAAAAGGAGAACTCGGAGAAAACCCACGCATGCACAGAGAGAACATTCAAACTCCATCCAGAAAGGCACCCGGACCAGGAATTGAACCAGGGACCTTCTTGCTGAGAGGCAGCAGCTCTACCAGTTGCACCACCATGCTGCCCTTTAAATTAGTTGTTTTTTAATGTTCCACCTGAGTTGCCAGCATCAAAGTCACTGCAGACCCAGAACTCTTTTAAAAGCTTAAAGAGAACAAAAAGGAATAGGGTCTAAACAAACTGGATTAAAATTGCTCTCAAAGTTGAAGACTTCTCCACATTTAGACATATTAAGTGTCTGGCAGCAGAGCCCTATAGGTGTCAGACTTATGGAAGAGGATGCCAGGGCAGACAGATGCAAGCTTCCTCAGAAGGTCAGAGACAGCCGCAGTGCAGAAGGTGATTTGTGGATTAATTTTATGGATTCATGAAAAATGGCTGCCTGGTGGGGTAACTGAATACTTCACCCTTTAAAATTGTTATGTTGTGGTAATATGCTAACATTATCAATGTTTGTGCAAGCAGATGTGATTCTCTAGGGTTACATTGTGCATGCATGAACGTGTGTGCGTGCATGTGTGTGGACCGCTTAGCGCTGGGATCCACCATCAGGTTATGGGGACCCTGATCCCTTCAAATGCATAGGTTTTCTCCAGGTGCTTGTCCCACAGTGTGAAAACAGTCCTTTTTAGTTGAAATAATAACTAGATTAAATAAAAATTAAATAAATAAAAGGCTGGTTATGATTCCATCTCCACCCAAATGACTGATTTGAAAAAAATCTGTCTCTTAACCACATTTTATTAGTGACTCCTGATTAAAGATAGACAGATGCTGTTCAGACCTGTTAAAATGGTTAGTTTTGAATTACGCTCATATAGTTTTAAAGACAGACGTGTATCAGTGGCGGCTGCTCATTATTTTTCATGGGGGGCACCATCTAGTGGTCATGAGCTTGGACCTTGAAAATCACCAAGTGCTCACAGCAGTATTTTTGTGCACTTGTTTCATGAACGGTTTTTATTTTTTTATTTGCTTAGGACAACAGAGGAAATTTAGCTTTGTGTTAATTCATGCCAAGTCAAGTCAGATTTATTTATAGAGCACATTTAAAACAGAAACTGTTACCAAAGTGCTTAAAGCTGCACTATGTAACTTTGTAATGCAGTCTGTAACATTTCTAACAATATATTTTTAACATATTTCTTCACTCTGTCACTATCTACTGACAGACTGATGTTAGACAAAGTAATCTCTGAAAAAAACTATAGTCCCCTTGCTTCTCTATCAGCATTTATAAAAACACTAAAAACACAGAGTGACCCGCCGTTAACCAGCCAATAAAAACAGAGCTTGAATTTGAATCAGCCAATAAAAACAGAGCTTGAATTTGAATTTCAGCAGAGCAAGGGGGGCAGAGCCATATATGGCTCTGAGGGGGAGGGATCAGAATGCTTTGCCTGTTGAAAATATTTCTAAGTTCTGTGCTCTACAGAAAGTTACACATAGCACCTTTAACAAAAAGATCACATCTTCAAATAAAACGTAACAAGATATATTTACAGCACATTACATTCATGGAATATTGATGAATGTTCATTCAGTGGTAAATAAATGGGAACAAATATTTTATCTTTAGAATTTTGCATCATATCCTAAGACTACCTTTTGAAATTACTTTAATGCATCATATATTTTTCATTCATTCAACTTTTATTTAGGCTGGTTAATCTCATTGAGCCTCGATGACTCATTTACAAGAGAGACCTGTTTTCAACAAAGAATGACAACAGGGACAACAATAGACATTCATTAAAGAGAGGCATACAGATTTATTATTTTTTTCTAAACAAATTTAACTAAAAAAGTCAAAGTAGCAAAACAGCTAGATTATAAGGCAAATGTAGGAACATGTCTGTATTGGTTCTAGCCAGGAGTCCAACAGATTCTTAAAGCCATTTAGAGACGTCAAGGTCGAGAGCTTCACATCTTTTTGTAAGACATTCCTGGAAGCAGGAGCAGAGTAGGAGTAGGCCCTTTTTCCAAGTTCAGTCCTCACTGAGGGAACACTGCAGGTAGTCATGTCCTGAGAGCGCACGCTGTAGCTGCACTCATGCTGTTTGATGGTCTCCTCCATCATCCATCCATCCATTATCTTCTGTTCTGGGTCGTTGAGGCAGCAGCTTTACCAGGGCCATCATCCATCCATCCATCTATGACAAACAACACACACAGCATGTCGCTGAGCACACGTTTAAAAACTTGCATATGTTTATAACAAGTATTTTACACAATTGTGACAATTGAATCTATAAAACTTATTTTTTCAGTTTTAAAAATATATGTGAGAAAAGTGAGTGCTGAGATTTATTGAAGCATAACAGCTCAAAGTTCAAAAGAGCAACACATAAGGTAAGAGTAGTTTTTGAATTTACCATGTCCTGGATGACTGATAATCTTAACCAGCACAACATATAATTCATATATACTTTATTGATGCCAAAGTGAAATTAAATGTTAAACTCATCTTTGTTTCATTATGCTGATGGCTGTGTGCAGGAAGGATCTGGCGGTCTGTTTTACAGTGGATCTGAAGAAGCCTCTGGTATGACAGTCTGATGAAGAGGGTGAGGGTTGTCTAATGTTCTTCTTTTTATGAAGAATCCTTCTTTGTACAATCTTCAATTCTGGTCCTGCTACTCCAGCAGATGATGGCAGAAGAGCTCATGGATGGCATCACTCATGATCGATGGAAGAGACAGTTTGAACTTCCTCTCTTTCGTCTTTGCTCTTGCTCTGCATCCATTTTTCAACTCATTTGGGGCTGTAGTTGAGATGTTGAGCTTTTGAGATGTTATCAGCTGCTCCTGGTTATACACCTTGTTATGGTTATGCGTCATAACAAATATTCAAAAGTAAAAAGCTTTCAGTAAAAACCCTTCCAGCTGTACAGCATCAGACACCAGAAAGTCCAATGAGTTTAACTATTCCCTTTCTATGACCACTTTATTGATTTTTTTTTAACATATTTTGTGCTAATTTCAGCTTACTTTTTTGTTGCTAGTTTTATACCTTTCAAAATATGAAACCTTATTAGCAAATATTTTCCCTTTGGTTCCCATTATTCTCTTAAATCTGTTTTCTTTTTTATCTTCTTTGGTGTCGTTTTTACTGATTCCGTTTTAATTTATGGATTCCAATTTAATAGAGCCAGCAAAACAAAAGGCTAGCTTTTAAACTTTTTAATTGCTGAAGCCAAAATGGCTATTTATTTGTCTCGCAGGGACAGGCTGCAGGACGGACCCCCGCTTGATGCTGTGGCTCTGTCGAGGTGTAATGTCAAGGCCAGGCTGTGGCTGGAGTTCTGCTTCCACAGAGCCACCGGGGATATGAAGCACTTTTTGAAGACATGGGGCTTCAGCGGGCTGTTGTGTAATGTCTCTGCTCAGGGAGAACTGCAGTACAACAAACACCTTGTTTAAGTGACTTTCACGCTGTGAACTGATGACGTGTCTTTAACTTTGTGTTTTGTTGTTGTGTTTACTAATTGAAAATAAACGTTTTGTTAAAAATCAAAAATCTTGTTGAGATTTTAGCTACTGTTCTGCTACTTTTAACTAGCATTTTGATACTTTAAGCAAAAACATTGCTACTTTAGCTAGTGTTTTGCTACTCATCAATATTTTCCTCTTTTTGCTGAAGCTTAGCAGTTTAAGCATCTGTCTTTTAGCTACTATCTGTCATCTGTTTGCCCCTCACAGCCAGTCATGTTCATGTTTGTTGTTAAAGAAACTGAAGTGACCTAAAATCTGATATCGGTCTCCTCCATATTAAGTTGGTCACCCACCAGACTGGTCTAAGGGTCTTTTCTTCCACTTTATGATAAGAGGCTCTGGGTCCTGCAAGGACAATAACCTTCACATCAACGTGAAGAAGACAAAGGAGATGATTGTGGACTTCAGAAGGAACAAACACACCCACACCCCACTGAACATAAGAGGATCTGCAGTGGAAGTGGTCTCCAGCTACAAATACTTGGGTGTACACATGAATGATAACCTCAGCTGGAGCAACAACACCACCAGCCTGATCAAGAAAGGTCATCAGAGACTCTACTTCCTCAGACGGCTGAGACGAGCTGGTCTGAGTAGCTCAGTCCTCACCTCCTTCAACAGGTGTGCAGTGGAGAGCAAATAAATAGAATCAATCTATTTTTTTGTTGTTGTACCGGTTCTCTTAAATATTCCTAATATTAAAGGTCCTAATGCATCTTAGCATATATAGCATTTCACCATATAAATGTACCTTAAATGTTTCAATGTTAATAAGAGCTAGTAACTTGCAAGAGGCTTTGTTTTCATTCTCCAGATCAATAAAGTGTTAAGAAATAGTAAAACACCACCATTTAGTATATAAAATTATTAATGTCTGATCATTTTTAATAAGCAAATTAAAATAAATGTAGCCATCAGAGTCCAATAGCCTACTGTACAATAACCAGCACTGGCATGCTAACTCCACAAAAAAACAAAGAAAAAAAAACTCACTCACCAGTTGCCACTTTTAGAATACAGGTAAACAGTCAACTGAAGGCTTTTATCATAAACGGACTCAGAGCCACCTAAAATTGGAGAGGATATCAGTCAGGAAAGGTAATATAATATCAGCATTAGATAAAGGCTAGCATTAGCATGTTAGCTAACAAAATAACCTGTTGCCATGTTTAGATTAACAGTCAGCTGAAGGCTTTTTTCACAAACAGCCATAAAATTGAGAGGCATATCAGCCAGAAATGCAAATAGACATTAGATAAAGGGCTTTCAATGATTTAAAACTTAACTGAGCATGCATGCTTGAGTCACTGACGCACGGCAAATTTTCCAGACAAACAAACAAATTTAATTAATAAATAAACGCCGGAAACACGCGATCGGGAGAAAGAGCTCACGTTAGATGTCTTCAGGGCGGTGAAAACTGCGCCCAGCTTTATCCCATTGTTTTGTAATATCGTGAAATAACTGTGCATGCGCTAGTTATAATGAGAGTCAATGGATAATGCTGTGTTTCTTCCAGTTACCTAGTATTGTGGGAATTTCCCAGTTCCCAGTGGTAGATTGAAACCGGAACCCCCCGTCTAGTGGTAAACTCCCACTCATTAAGTGGGAGAAATTTTTCTGCCCCCAGTTTCGATTTCAAAATGGCGGATACTTGCGTCTTCAGTAAGTAAACGCCTTAACTTTTACTAAAATAACAGTTGTAAAATGTTGTTCTGTGTATTTAATCACACACACACAGCTTAAGCATATGCTTGTGAACACAGAACACATTAAAAATCTGTGTCTAGTTGCATGGCATGCAGTGTACGACTGTGTTTTTGTTGTTGTTTGGATCACAACAGTGTTGTAGGCCAGCGGCAGCGACTTTCATTCGCCACATTTTATTATTTAGCACATTAAAAAGGTAACTTTTCGTAATAAATTTTATTTTAAAATACAGGTGACCCCCGAGGTACGAACGAGTTAGGGACCTAAGAACGGTTCGCAGCTCGATCCGTTCGTAGGTAGGGGGTGAAAATTATATTAAAAAAAAAATTATTCATTCATTCATTCATTCAACCTTTATTTATCATGCTAACGGAGCGCGCGCACACATTTAAGCATGTAAAGTAGTGTACTGTAATGTTAAACATTGCTATTCACATTTACAGAATAAATAAAAATATATTTTCTTACTTTGAGATGGTCAAAGCCGACATCTTAGGTTGCCATGCGTTGATTGTTTTCGGGCCGAGCAGCGCGGGGCCGGCAAGCCACCGCAGCTGCTCCAGGCCTGTGTTAGCTAGCTGGCTAGCTTCTGCTAGCCAAGCCATGAGCTAGTGTTGGAGCGGCGGCGCGATCAATCTGCAGCTTCTGCTGCTCCAGCCGCTGCTCCAGCCTGAGACGTCCACAGAGCTATTCCAGCTAGTAATTAATCCACATGATGCCATCCTGGTCACCAGTCTTCGTCCAGCTCTCGGCAGCTAACCTAAGATGGCGTCCGGTCCGGTGTTCTACATTAATTTGTGACCGGAGACCCCAGTGACTGAACCTTAAATAGCGTCCGGTGTTCTACATTAATTTGTGACCGTGTAAACTGAAGACCTACTTCCTGTTTCCCAAAATTGCTCAAAAATTGCTCAAAAATGATCAGAAATGATCTTTTTTATCATAATTATTATTTATAAAGCCTTTAAAACAACCAGAGCTGCAACAAAGTGATGTACACATGAAATTAAGAACATTTAAACACAAAAAAAAAATATATATATATATATTTTTTTTTTTTTTTAATTCATATTTTTATTAAATATGATATGTTCGTAAGTCCCGTGGTTCGCAGGTCGATGGGGTCGTAGGTCGGGGGTTACCTGTATTAGGTTTTTTTTTTAACCCTCGTTTTCTTTGATGCTGTGGCTTATTTTTGTAATGCAACCCAGAACTAAACACACGTTGTTTGCTCAGAGCGCCCACACAAAACAGGAAGTACGTCACAAATCAGAAAATGTTTTTTGAAACAAACAATAACTCATTGTTACTCATAAAATATTTATCCTACACAACTAAAAACATATGCATCCATCCATCCATCCATTTTCGTCCGCTTATCGAGGGTCGGGTCGCGGGGGTAGCAGCCTAAGTAGGGAGGCCCAGACTTCCCTCTCCCCAGCCACTTGAAGCAGCTCCTCTGGGGGAATCCCAAGGCGTTCCCAGGCCAGCCGAGAAACATAGTCCCTCCAGCGTGTCCTGGGTCTTCCTCTGGGTCTCCTCCCGGTGGGACATGCCCGGAACACCTCACCAGGGAGGCGTCCAGGAGGCATCCTAACCAGATGCCCGAGCCACCTCAACTGGCTCCTCTCGATGTGGAGAAGCAGCGGCTCTACTCCGAGTCCCTCCCGGATGACTGAGCTTCTCACCCTATCTCTAAGGGAGAGTCCAGACACCCTGCGGAGAAAACTCATTTCAGCCGCTTGTATCCGAGATCTCGTTCTTTCGGTCACAACCCAAAGCTCATGACCATAGATGAGGGTGGGAACGTAGATCGATCGGTAAATTGAGAGCTTTGCCTTTCGACTCAGCTCTCTCTTCACCACGACAGACCGGTACAGAGCCCGCTTCACTGCGGATGCTGCACCTATCCGCCTATCGATCTCACGCTCCAGTTTTCCCTCATTCGTGAACAAGATCCCGAGATACTTAAACTCCTCCACTTGGGGCAGGACCTCCTCCCCGACCCGGAGAGGGCATGCTACCCTTTTCCGGCTCAAGACCATGGCCTCGGATTTGGAGGAACTGATCCTCATCCCGGCCGCATCACACTCGGCTGCAAACCGCTCCAGCGAAAGCTGTAGATCACGACTGATGAAGCCAATAGGACCACATCATCTGCAAAAAACAGAGAAGCGATTCTAAGGTCACCAAAACGGATCCTCTCAACACCTTGGCTGTGCCTAGAAATTCTGTCCATAAAAGTTATGAACAGAATCGGTGACAAAGGGCAACCTTGGCGGAGTCCAACTCTCACTATGCATATATTTCAAAATATTTTTATTTTATTATTTCATTTTTATAATTTTTTTAAAAGTCTTCACTGTAAAATTGTCTAGAAGTTCCAGAGGTGCGGCGCCTTAGCGCCCCCTATTGGTCGGCCGCCCCTGGTGTGTATTGGAGTTGGAGTCAGCCATCACAGACATCTACACCTCTGTAGCCGTTTTTGCACTGCACAGCCCTCAACGGCCCGCCCCGCCCCGCCTTCTAACCCGGGTTCATCATGTTCGCATTTGCCTTTTCCGCGCGGCGTCAGCCCTCGTTTTGGAACCCGCCCAGAGATGGTTCTGATCGGGCCGAGCTCCCGGGCCCAGTTCGACTTCATGACGTCACATCATTTGTTTTCAGCAGGGACTGCCGCATGGACTGGAGAAGCGAGGGAGCGAACACGGAAGGACTTTACCTTTTTAATACGGTAAAAACAATTATTTGTTTTTAAAATTATAGCAAAGATGGGTCTTAAGCTGAATGTGTCCTTAATAAATTCACGTAATGCTCAAAACTGCAGGATTTTAAAAACTAGGATCGCGACGAGCACGCGCGCGGGCAGCTTTATGTCTTTAAAATGTAGCTCAATGAACGTTTAAAATATATATTTCATAGCTGACTGTTTACCACGAGGGTTCCTGAGCTTAGCCGATCCTTTAATAAATTCACGTAGTGGTCTAATCTGCTGGATTAAACAAAGTAGGTTGTCACGTGCACGCGCGCGCGTGGGGTCGGCTTTATCTCTTTTTAATGTAGCTAAATAAACACTTAAAAAATATATTTCATAGCTGACTTTATACCACGGGGGCTCTTGAGGTTAACCATTCCTTAATAATGTCACGTAGTGGTCAAATCTGCTGCATTTAAATTGATTTGTTCTGACGTCTTCCAAACCTGTTGCATGCGCTACGAAAATAATTATAAAAAATAGAATTTTAATTCAAATAACTCCAACAGCTTAGTACATGAACATCTTGTGATTACATTCTGTTAGTTAAAAAAAAATCTGCAGTGTTGTTTTTGACGTATTTGCATTTATATGCCAAAAAATAAAAGAGAGAGAGAAAAAAGCCAGCCTGCATACATTTCTGTCTATAAAAAATTGAATTTTAATTCAAATAACTCCAACAGCTTAGTTAGTACATGAACATCTTGTGATTACATTCTGTTAGTAAAAAAAAAAATCTGCTGTGTTGTTTTTGACGTATTTGCATTTATATGCCAAAAAATAAGAGAGAAAAAAAAAAAAAAGCTAGCCTGCATACATTTCTGTCTATAAAAAATTGAATTTTGATTCAAATAACTCCAATAGCTTACAGTTAGTACATGAACATCTTGTGATTACATTCTGTTAGTTAAAAAAATTACTGCGGTGTGGTTTATGAACTATAAGATGAGATGTGTTACAAAGTACTAGGAGGAATAAAAAGAAGATAGCCTCCACATGCTTATGTCTATAAAAAATCGAATTTTATTTTTTTATTTGAAAACAGTATCTAGATTGAATTAATAATGTTTTTTGTTTTTTTTACAGTGACGAGAAAGGAGTCACCAGAATTTATCAACTTGTCTTCTGGAGGAAGCCCGTGGGACAACAGGAAAAAAGCATTTAGGTGGATGCAGTATTTTTATTTTTGTGCTTTTTTCACTTCTTAATTTTCCTAATAAACTTTTTTTTTCTTAAGTGGTGTCATTGAACAATAATTTCCTAAACATATATTACAATGTAAAGTGTGTACAGTATAGTGTTTGTTTAAAAACATACTGGAAGTTAAGAATATTTTCCATTTGCATTTGGCCTTTATTGTTATATTACAGGGCCAATTAAAACCTAATTAATTCCTAATCTGTAGCTTACTGTAAAAATAGTGAACAAACACGTCATATCCTTATTTGCGCTTTTCGGTAAGAACTCCCCACCCACTTCAAGGCGGCTCTCCGCACAATGCGAAATGAGCGGGGCCAGGCTGGGCTCAGGGCCGGGCAGGGCTGTGCAGTGCAAAAACGCCTTGTGTGCAGGGAGGGCCACCTGCATCATGAAGGACACCACTCACCCAGCACACACACTTTTTGCCCCGCTCCCTTCAGGCAGGAGGTTGAGGAGCATCAAATGTAGAACCACTAGACTGAGGAACAGCTTCTACCCTGAGGCTGTTAGACTCATGAATAAATAAATAATAAGAATAATCACTGAAAAATATCACATGTTGATGCTGATCTGTTTCTTGTTGCTGTGTTCATTCGTGCCCATCTGCTCATACAGTCTCAAGTTTGTGCTGCTGTTTGTAATGATGTTTTCTATTACATTAGTGCTTAGTGTATTTTTTTTAGTTGATGTTTTTCTTAGTTCATATCTTAGATCTTATTACTATTTTTCTCTTAATTTTTATTGTTGAATGTAACTGGGACCCTGTGTACATAATCTCGTTTCATCACATGTGCCACATGTGGTGCAAATGACAATAAAGATTCTCTTACTCTGACTCTCTGACTCTGAAAATATTCAGATGTTTGAATATCCTGTCATTTAATCGAAGGATCAGCAGATCGGCTCCGTCACATCGGACAGCTGGCTGTGTGACATCTGCATACAGAGCACGTGCCTGACAGCTGATGGCAAAAATGTTTAGGGATAGATTAAGCAGCCAGATGTGAATTCAATCATTCAGGGCTGACCAGCTGCAGTCCGATCACCCACGACAGACTCAAAACAATAAATCTGGGCTGCCCTAGTGTCTTGAAAATGTTGCCAGCTTGGACACTATCTGTTCATTTCTTTAGGCTTTCATTTTATTACAAATGTAAATTTGGCCACACTCAACTTGAGTTCTGTTTTTTGTCATGGAAATGCAACTTTTTTTATGGAGACTGGTGGTATTTGTTACCTACCAGCAACATCAAACATTTTGTGCTAAATGCTTTTAATAAAAAAGATAAATGACAAGATTGAGGATTATGTTATTCCCCTGTTGAATCACTTAAAAGCCCATCAGACACTTTATAATGCACTAATCCTCTTCACTCATTGGTTTTTGAAGAGTCTCGTTCCTTTTGGTTACACAATATCCCTTGTTTTATTGTGTATATTATAAACCAGCTGGACATTTTGACATTTATATGATAATTGCCTTTTAGTAAGTTTCTCTCCTACGGAAACTAGTCTATGTCCCAAAGCATCTTTCACTTAACCTCAGATCCTCTCTGCTTTAAAACAATTTGTGAAATTGAGCCCAGGCTGGGAGGGAAAATGTATCAGAGTACAAGATTGGATAAAGAGCTCTCTACGTTGCTTTTTGTATCTGGAAAAAGAGGATTGTGTGTGTGTGTGTGTGTGNGGGTGAACAAGCTGCCCATTTACTCTTGTCAAACCATGTGAATGCTAACTATGTACTGACTGTAGTAGTTTTGTATCATTCAGCTGATGGAGGACAAACCGACAAAAAACAATTTTTAATATCACATACTCAATGAAGCTGCATAACTGAGGTGAAAAAAGTGTTAACAATCTGTTATTAAACCAAACAAATACATAAAACATGAGTGTTCTGCGATGGAGTTAAAGTCAAAGCAGATGTTCTTCAGATAAACAATGTTAAAATATTATTTTTATATATGCATATTTCTATTCAGTGCCCTAAGACGATTTCTGTTGTGACTTGGCGCTATATAAATAAACTGAACTAGAATAAAATGTGTGTAGGCGAGAGTGTGTGTGTAGATTTAGTATTGCAATTTACGGACTATTGAGTGCACCTGAATATAAGCCACGCCCACTAAATAAACAAAAAAAATTACATATCCAGTATAGTTTGCACTTGTGTACAAGCCGCAGGTGTCCACATTGTAGCATGAAATAGTAACACAGAAATCATTTTTAAACCTTTAATTAAATATGTCAGAGTCAGTCAGAGTCAGAGTACTTTTATTAACATTGCACAAGTTTTCACCAATACAGCGTGAATATGTACGCACAGTCATCCTGAAGGGGGGGTGAGTGTGTGAAGCTGCTGCCAATTCAGACCACATGTGACGAATCACATTAAGTTCTTCAGCGCGGCCTCTCTCATCCGTATCGGGATGAAGGTCAAAGGTGTGAAACAAGGAAAGTACCATAAGGGTCACAGCGTTGGTATTAAAAAAAATGTATCACATTTTGTCTGCCAAGACACCACATGAGACAGTATGGATAAAAAAGGGAGTTTCACAAACTCCTTCCTTTTAATCTCTCAGTCCTCATTTTTTTATCCAATAAAAGACAACCGTACCGAGTGAGATTCGAACCAGCTTCGAGAAAAGTATCTCTGCACCAATCGCAAGTTGATTTACCGACTGAGCTACTGGACAACTTGCTTTTCATACGTCCACTCTGGGTTTTAACAGATCACCCCTTATAAGCTGATTTATAATCAGTTCTTAACAAACAGTAAACTCAGAAACACTAATATATATACATGTATTCAGCTAACTAATATATTTTAGCGGCGTCCCTTCTCTTTCCACACACACAAAGCGGCACACAAGAACTTCCCACCCACTTCAAGAGAACGCCCCACCCACTTCAAGAGAACGCCCCACCCACTTCAAGAGAACGCCCCACCCACTTCAAGGCCGGCAAACCTGAAGGCTAGACCGTCCCATTTCAGCAGTTTCGCTCAGCCCACCCGGTCTTGTGAGTGCGTGGCCTACTCGGCCCAGCTAGGCTGGGTCCTCATGAGGACGCAGCCCCTGAATTGAGACGCAGCCAATGGCTCGAATGGGGGGTCGCATAGAGCCCCCAAAACCAAACCGAGGTCCCAACCAGGAGTCAGGATCCTGTTGGGTGGTTTAGATCGAAGGACACCCTTCATAAATCTTATTATGATTGGGTGTGCTCCAGGTGTCCTGTTTCCCCAGCCTTCATGAAAAGCAGAAATAGCTGAAAGGAAGACTTTAATTGTTGAATGAGAACAACCCTTTTCCAAGAGATCCTGAAGGAAGGTCAAGATTTGGACCAGGTTGCATGCATAAGAAACAATATTTCTTTCTGAGCACCAGGCCTCGAAGATACACCATTTTTGGGCGTATAAAGATTGTGTTGACCCTGAGCGAGCATTCTGTATGGTTAATACCACGTTCTCGGGCAGGCCTGTCGCCATCAGCCTGTTTCTTTCAGCCGACAGGCTGAGACTTCTGGCAGTTTTTGGCCTGGGGGGCCGTAGCGCCTCCTCTGTGAACCAGAGGCCAACAGCCCCTGGTTGTCCACCAGGTTTGGGAGTAGGCAGCTTGTCCCTGAGTTGTCATCTCCATTAGACAGTTTTGGAGAAGAATTATTCTTATCCTCCTCCAAATTATGTGGCTGCAGACCACGTAGGCGAGCAGACCTCCTTACTCCAGTCCTTCTAGTGGAGTGGCCTCGACCATTGGCCCTTGGCTTCAATGAAGCTCTGGTGCCAGGCAAACTGACCGGATCCCGAATAAATTTTAAAGACAGTTTTGGATCAGCACGTAGAGACAGGTCACATGCTGCCTGACTGCTACATGAGTTTTGCGTGTCCCTCGTTAATAACAAAGGAGCATTCACCACACAAAAGCGTGGGGGGGTTCCTTTCAGTCTTGGTGATAAAGAGTGCAGGTCCCCTCGAACAACAGGAAAAGGAATCTGATTACGTTCAGACTTGTTTTTGTTTGCAACCAGCTGATCACAGCTTCCTTGAAGCTGGAGCCCCACCGCACGCATCTCGCGCAGCCGAAGCAGCCACTTTACATTGAAGTCTATGGGGACGCGAATCTTGGAGCAGCGGGTCGTGTCGCGGCGCATCCACAGCATACAAACAGCGCGAAAGTGAGCAGCAGCTGTTTCCTACTCCCGCGTCGCATCCGAGCAGCGACTGTGCTGCTCGGCAGCGCAGATGTGGAAGCACGCCATTCCGTGCTTCCACAGCTAGATTCAGCTCGCTGCTCAGCAGCAAACAATCAGGACCAATCAGGAGAGACTCTGCCATGTGATCACGCAACGACGACGGGACGGAATTAGGTGGGCACCGCGCGAAACGTTTAACAGATGAAAAAAATCCCGCGGTAAACATGGAGGAGAAACTTACAGCAGGTCGTCAAACTGGGGGCGGGTGACACGGAAGTACCGCTGAAAGCGCTCCTCGTCTGCGCGCAGCTCCTGGATCAGATGGTGAAATTCACCGAATCCATGACGCCTCTCTAATGTGGGGTGAATCCAGAATCGTTGTTGTGCACGGCGTCTGCGTGTTGCTGCTTTGTAGATTAAGTACAAGGCAATTCTTCGTATTGCGTCCGCCATTTTTCTGAGACCGGAAATAAACAAACACCGGAGCGGAAGAGGACCAACACGCTCCTCCTCCCACTGCAGACGCGTTAGATGAGGACAGTCATCTGTTGACAAGCAGCCAGTACAGTGCGTTTGGAGATTTTTGGAAGCGCGATATGCTTTAGGTGAGGATGAGGCATTAAGCTGCATGAAGGTGCCTGAAGCAGCCCCCCCGTCGAGAGACGTTGTCAACTCGGCTCCTTGAGCTGCGGCCACGTCACGTGCCCGTCTGTTTGGTGTATTGGCTGTCTCGCCTTTGATAATGGGGCGAGAGCCTAAACACGTGACCCTCCTCACCTGCCTCTGTAAGGGGCAAGGAGGGTGTTTACAGACGCCACTGTGTCTGCTCACCGCAGATGAAACAGAGGCAGTCTGCCGGGGCTTATTAAATATTCTAACACCCCGTGGGCCGTGAGGGAGGGGGGGAGAAAAAAACCCTCCCTTTATGACGGCATGCAGGTCAGAAGGATCTGCTTTGCTGGGAGAAGCTGTGTGTTGTTGTTTTTTTTTTTTTTTTTGGTTTGAGTCAGTAAAACAGAGAATTGCTGTTTCATGATTTTATTTGTGCTTATGTGAGATGGCATAGTTACATTGAAAAAGTAACTTAGTTAAGTTACTGATTAGTCCTTGGGAAAAGTAACTTAGTTAAGTTACTGATTACTTGATTTGGAAAGTAACTAAGTTAGATTACTAAGTTACTTTATTAGTTACTTTCAGCAGCTGCTGACAAGAACTCTGTCACAATACATAAAAATTTTAAATGTAAAATAATTACTAATAAAAAATATTCAAAAAACACAATGGTCTTTCTTGACTTCATTAAACATAAATACTTGTTTTTATAAAACATAAAATTGTCTGAGTTCATTAAACATAAATACTTTTGATAAAAAAATATAAGGTAGTATTTCTTGATTTCAATATCATAAATGAAGGTTGAATGAATAAAGAAATACTTGCTTTATATAAAAAAGTGTCTTTCTTTACTTCACTAAACAAATAATATTTTTACAACAAAGACTTATAAAATGTTTATTTTGAAAATGTGTCAAGTGAACAATACGTTTGTATAGGCCAGCTGTCACTCTTTCAGGGATGAAGATGTTCACATCCTTGATAGAGAGGAACAATGGTTTGAGAGAGGAGTAAAGGAGGCCATCTTTGTGAAAAGAAACCATCCATCAAGAGGTGGAGGCCTCCGGGTTCAACTGTCCCCCTCTTACAATGCTGTTATTGCTAGTGTCACTCAGCCCTCTGTGAATAGCAAACAATCAGGGTGCTAATGATCCATTGTTAGGCTGATGGTCCTCCTTGATCATGTGAGCAGCTGGTTTTGGCTGTCATCAACAAACTGGTTGATCCACTGTGAGAGGGTGCTATTTACAGTGGTGGGATGTAACTAAGTACAAATACTTTGTTACTGTACTTAAGTACATTTTTCATGTATCTGTACTTTACTTAAGTAGAATTAAATGTGGGTACTTTTTACTTTTACTCCACTACATTTTACATGAAGTATCTGTACTTTCTACTCCACTACATTTCTATAATGTGTTGAGTTACAAGTAACTTTCATGTTGCGATTTTTTGATTTGTTCGTTAGTTTGAAAGTAACCAAAGGTGAGAGGGGAGTTGGGCCACTGAATCACTGCAAAGTGGACAGGTAACATTACACCCACCTTCTAGAAGTTGGGCCAATAATGTATGTTCTAGTATATATATCACTGAGCTGGGGCCACCCACAGCATCGCCAACACACCCACAATGGATTCCACAGTGGAGAGTCAGCCAGAAGATATGCACCACCCATGGCCTTATTAAAAAAAACTATTGAAAGACTATTCAGGACAGATTCTCTCTCCCAAAAGAGACAGACTGGATAATTCTTCTGAACTTGAACAATAATTTATTGCTGCAATATTAAAATGTGTCAGTTCATGGGATGTTAGGAGACAAGAGATGTCTCCAAATGACTCAACACTCTGAAAATTGTGTCAGGAAGTTAAAATATTGTTCACTATTGACCCATTACAAGGTTGACTAGACAGTATTTTAACTAGAGTTGATGACAAACTGGAGTTGAAGTGATCAATGTCTATTCCTTTGTTTGGTCTATTGCTCCTTTTTTCATCAGACAACTTTTACTTCAATGTTTTTACTGCAGTTAAAATGACACATTGGTTTTACTTTGTGTTAAATAAAAAATTTCAAAGGTATAATCATTCCTCTTTCTTATTTTATTTAATGACATTTAACTCTGCAGGTCATTCCTGAAATTTTGACGCACAGAATCACAAGTCCAAGTGTGAACGGTGTCACACAATAAACACATGCACTATCTGCAGCATTGTTCTTTAAACTGGAACAACACTTTTAATGTATTACAGAAAATATACATACAGTACGCACACTTAATGATACTGTAGGCCATTGCGTTAGGTAATACATTCAGCAAGTACTTTTACTTTAATACTTTAAGTATTTTTAAAAGCAAGTACTTATTTACTTTTACTTAAGTAAAAACATTAATGTGGTACTTCTACTTTTACTAGAGTACATTTGTGTCTGTTTATTTGTACTTTTACTTAAGTACAGTGTTTGAGTACTTTCTCCACCACTGGCTATTTATAAGACTAAGTTGAATACAGCTCCTCAGACTGAGAAGTCTTTCTGATGAAATATGAAACGTTTCTACAATTTTTTTGTTGTTGTTTGTTTTGTTTTTTGAATGTCCAGAGGACCAGACTTAGCTTTTTTAGATTTTTCTACCTGGATTATTGAGCAGCATCAGGGTCTTAATCACATACTTCTTAGCTGCAGGTGGATCATGTCCTTAGTTTTTTCATAAAGTGCTGAAGTGTTGACGCTCAGTAAAGCCTGCACATCAGACGATGCAGAGATGTAAAAACTCCTACAGTTTGTGTTATTGATCTGGACTGATTACCTGATAAAAGTTGCAGCTGTTAGCGCCTTAGCTGTGTTCACGTTCGGATGATGTCGTTAAATCCGTTCAAGTAGACGTGTTGTTGCTGCAGGTCTTGTGAAACAAAGTCCATGCACAGCTTTGAATTTGCGCTCCTCTTTTATCAAGAAAGCTGAAACTCAGGTCGCATAGAGCAGACGTCACGTCACGGTCTTTTTTTTAATCACTCGTCCTCCTCAGCTGACTTCCTCAGCTCAGCTCCAGGACGCGCTGCTGGTGTCAGGTTTCACACTCACAGCAGGTGACGGAATGTCCGCATAGACTCGTCTTTTTTTAAATCACTCCCGAGACGCATTGAGGAAATAAAATAAATACAGTACTACAGAAAATGACAAAAAAGTAACGCACAATAATTTGATGAAAGTAACTTTAATCTGATTACTGGATTTTTAAATAGCAACGCGTTAGATTACTCGTTAGTGAAAAAAGTGGTCTGACAAGAGTAACGCGTTACTTTGTAACGCATTACTGACATCACTGGACATGACGTATATGATTTTAAGTCACTCACAGCAGAGAGAGCCTGATTGGTGCATGCTAAGAACAAACCAGCTTTTTGTACTGTGTTACAAATAAAGTCTGGGTTTAGGCGGATCATTCCCGTTACCGCGTGGGCGGGTGACAGTGTAATATGAAAACGTGAGCCTGGTTCATCAGGCCCGTTTCTGTCTGTCGTCACGACTCGCCAAAGAGGCCCTGTGTTTGGACATTTGGCGAGGGACAAACCTGTTCTTGTTCCAGGCATGCTCGTTACGAGGAGGGCCCGAAGGGGGTCTCTGCCTGGGCTCCTCCTCGTACGCTGGCCGCTTTTGCGGTGGGGCACGCGTCGTCGAGTGGTGCCTGGGCTGGGCAGGTCTTCCCCCGCATTTTCCCTTGGGGGGGCGAAGCTTCTACGGGGGATCCCCACCCGGAGAGCCTCTGCCTGTTTGCGTCTTTGGTCCAGTTTCGTCTGAATCCGTTCCAAAGCTTTTCCAAACAGCCCTTCCGGCTGTATCGAGTGATGGAGAAAAGGCACCTTTTGTCCCTCGGGTAAGTCCGTCAGTGTCATCCAGAGATGGCGGGTCGCAATGACCACCTCCGCCATCCCTCTGCCCTGAGCAACCGCAGCAGTCCCCATCATTCGGAGCACAAAGTCAGTTGTTCTGCGGGCTTCCTCCAGCAATTCGGCAGCCGCCTGCTTGTCCGTTGCTACTTGAAGCTGCTGCAGCTTTTCTGCCAGGTAGGCTTGCATCAGCGCGGACGCGTTCATGGCGCGCGCCGCAAGTCCTTGAGCCCTGTAGCATTTCTCGAGGAGAGACGCCGAGGCCCGGCAGGCCCTGCTGGGAAGAGTTGGTTTTGCTCCTGAAGAGTTTGGGGCCAGGTGAGACGCCAGAGTGTCCTCTATTTGAGGCACGTTAGCTAAACCCACCTCGTCCATTCCATCCACGTCGAGAAATTGTGAGAGGGGAAGAAGCATAGGGGCTCGTGGGTGAGTCCAGGTGCGTGTTAGTTCCGTGAGAAAGTCTGGGAACACAGGCATCCTCTGCCTCGTGGCAGCCTGCTGCTTTGAATAAAAGTAATTTCCCGCTAGCCTCGTAACCTGTTGGCGAGGAGGGGGTTCGGGCCAAGGCACTTGTAGTGCGTCCGTTGCTCTGTGGCACAGTTCAAACAGAGCAGGGATGGAAGAGTCCGTGTCCGGGAGCGCGGGTAGGGGGGTCTGGGCGAGTGCGTCACCCTGATCCTCCACCTCTACGTCCGCCTCCTCCATTGAAAATTCACCCGAGGCCGAGATCGATAACTCGTCGTCGTTCATCATACCCCGGGTGTCGAATTCGACAGTCAGGTCCTCCATGTTGGCCAACGCGTCGGGGGTGTCACCCCATTCGACCCGCGTGCTGTCGTGTAAAGCCATACTCTCCAACTCCGGTGTGGGGGTGAGAGGCTCCGTGGTGTCTGCGTCCGCAGACGTGGCCGAGGTCCCCATGGCCTTGGCGACAATGTCGACCCGATGCCGCAGCACCGCATCCATCATGATGCTGCAGTGTGGGCAAAAGTCAGGTGCGTCCAACGCAGTTTTTGCATGAAGCATTCCCAGGCAGACAGGACAGGCCTCGTGGGTGTCCGTCGCCGCGAGATAAAAACCACAGCCACTTGGGCAGGCGCGAGGTGGGGCTCGCCGCCGCGGTGGTCTTCCTTGGAAGTTTCGCTTTCCGCTTTCCCTTCTCCGGAGCCATTCTGTCCGAGACGAGGCGAGCGAGTCCTTCCAGAATTCTTCGTCTTCTTTCTTGAGATGTCTCCTCCGTCGTGTTGCTTTCGCTGGCCAGCCCGCTAGCTTGACGTAGCGAGGCAGCCTCCTTTTTTTTTTTATGGCGTAGTTAGCGCCGTCGCGAAGCAATCTGTAGAGAGAGGAGAGAAAACTTCGGGGTTAGGTGGAAAAATGCTGGACTAGGCTTGCTAGTCCAGCAGTACGCAGGAAATAATTCTCTGTGCGCTCTGTGTAGGGAGCGAGCTCACCTCGAATGAGCGATGAAGGCACCAGAGAAGTCCCGCGAAGAGGTAGTTCAGGTTTAAGCGAGGTGAAGGGCAAAAAAGAGGAAGATGGAGGGGCGCACGCCGCTTAAGTAACCAGAGGGCGGGGACTCTGGCGCGGCGGTGACGCCCCTAGCCGTAAAGGCGTGAGTATATTCCTTCAGGTAATCGTGCGGGGGCGTAATTCCCATAGCAAGTATGTTGCACCGGGAGAACATGACTGAAAGGGAACTTAATCACACACGTCATCAGTGTCTCTTTCGTTGTCGCTTTCAACCTCGAGGCAAATCCACAATTTGATTTGATTTATGATTCTTATTTATTTTGTGTGGCTGCAAATACTTAAAAAGGGGGGGAACTCCCGTGGGGAAACTGTCGCAAGGAGAGGGAGGGGAGGAGAAAATGGTGAGGTGGGGAAACAAAGTCCACTCCACCCATCCAGAAGCGGGGACTTTGTTTTGTTTGTTTGTTTATTTGTTTTGCTTTACTGATGATAGTTATCTTTTAACAATATCTCAGTGTCTGACAGTGTAGGAAATATAATATATGTTATCAGTATAATATACTAAGTAATGTAATGTAATATGATATAACTTACCATACCATACCATACCATTTTATTTATAAAGCACTTTAAACAGGAACAAGTCCACTTGTGCAACACCGACTCATAGGAAGAGTACAGCTTAATGTAATTTGCATAAATTTGTTTTGATATTTTGGTGTTGTTGTTTTACAATATGTCAGTTATTCCAAATTTTCAGTTAATATCTTGCTTTTGAACTGTGACACGTTTAAATTGACCCTGTTTACACAAAACCGATTTCTGGTGAAAATGGAAGTCAAAGTCTCAAAGTCAATGTCTCCTTTATTGCCAATTCCATCATATGTACAAACATACAAAGAGTCAAAACTAAATTTCTTGCCATCCCCCGGTGAAACTAATAGCTTTAAAACATCACATCACAATAATTAAGAACAAGTAGTAATAATAAAAAGTTTTTCCATTATCCATAAAAAACACAATAATGTTAAAAATCCCATATACATAAACTACCATATACAGTTTAAAAACAATTCTTACCAGTATATACTTAACCGCTTAGATGGATAGAGCTCGTGGGAGAAAATTTAGCCTCTTCACTGCCTGATAGAAGAAACTGTTTGACAATCTAGTGGTGCGTGCACGAAGGCTTCTGTACCTTTTCCCGGAGGGCATAACTTCAAACATATAATATGCTGGATGACATCTGTCATTCACAAATGTGGTCGTTCTGTGACTGCGGACTGCGGAAGAGAGTTTTTTTGCATTTGTACTGTTAATTTACACAAAAATAGGGAATGTTTTCTCTTACAACACAATTTGAAAATGGGTTCCAAAGTGCAATGGTTGAAAAATGTCCTGATGTCTGTTGTCATGTAAACAGAAAAAATTGATATTTTCTGTCAGGGAATCCCTGTCTCATGTGTAGTATAACGCAAAACATAACGGCTTCCTACAATCCACAGAAGAAGAAGCCATAAACAATGGCGGATACCAGCGTATCGTTTTTGCTTTTGACTTTTATAAATCGCCAAAGTCACCCTAAACAACGGTTGAACCTCGTCGTCTGTCCATAGAAATATTTTTTTCCCTGCCATCTCGACCATTGTAGCGGCTTTCAGGTAGAGCTTTTTTTTTTACGCATGCAACACTTAGAGTTTCAAGTTTCAAAGAACATAGCACCAACTAGTGGTGTGGTGAGGGAATGACTCCTTTTCCACATCTACCGTTGCTGTGTAAACAGAGACTGTAATTAGAACATTTTCATGTAAATGTGTTAAAAGAAATGAGAGAAAAAAATCAGTTTTCATTGGATTGTTGTAGGGCAAACAGGGCCTTGGATTCATTGAAATATAAAATTCTGTCGTTAAAATGGTTGATGCAAGTCTTAAGGTTGGTAATTAATTTCTGAATTGTTTCAAAGATTGAACTGTGTAATGTATGTGTCCAAGAGAACAAGTGGAAAAGCAGCCAGGCCCGCAGCATTGGAGCAGGGTTCAAACTGTTTTACCATGGTGTGGATAGAAATAAAAATGGAGGAGGGGTGGTCCTGAAGGAGGAGCTGGCAAAGAATGTAGTAGATGTGAAGAGAGTGTCAAATAGGGTGATGTGCCTGAAGGTAGAAGTAGAAAGTGTGATGCTAAACACAGTCAGTGGTTATGCTCCACAGGTAATAATAATAGTAACAATAATGAATTCAATTTATAATGCACTTTTCATTAATGAAAATCTCAAAGTGCTACAAAGTGCTACAGAATTAAATGTCAATAAAACAAGTAATAAAACAAGTAAAATCAATAACAGTATCAACTAAGATCAAAGATAGAATCATGAGGAGGCAGAGTAAGCTCGGTTGAAAAGAAAGGTCTTCAAGCCGCTCTTAAAGTCAACCAGTGACTGTGGAGCTCTTAGGCCAGGGTTCCCCAAACTTTTTCCTGTGAGGGCCACATAACTTTTCCATTCACTGGTGGGGGGCCGGAGTCAGTTTGTAACAGGAAAAAGAGTGACGATTGCAGGAGTGCCTAAATGTAAAAATGTATTGTTTTCCAGAAAGCGCAATCAAATAGCCCTCTCTGGGTTCTTCACAGAACAAAAGTCAGGAGATAAATAATAACACTAAAAAAAATAATAACACTATTAATAAAATAAAGAATAACCAAATAACCCTCTCTAGGTTCTTCACAGAAAAAAGTCCAGGAAATAAACACTATTTATTAAATAAATAATAACCAAATAACAACAATAATAATAATTCTGCTGAGCTAACAGTCCACTTTTAGCTTTGAGAGTTTGTCTGCTCGCATTTGGCCGTGCAAGCCATCATGCTTGTCTTTGTGACTGGATTCATAGTGTCGCCGCAGATTGTATTATTTGAATACCGCCACCGCCTCTTTACAGATGAGACAGACAGCCTTTTCTTTGCATTGAACAAAAAAAAAAATCGTTTATCCACTGCAGCTTAAATGCCCTGCATTCTGAATCAATTTTTCTATTACCTAATCGTTTCACCATTATTCCGTTCTGTCTTTGAGAGGGCGGGTTTAGGATTTTTTTCTGGGGGTTGCCAGATAGGGGCACAGACCGCAGAAGGGTGGAACAGAATGTCACGTTTTGGATGTGTCAGCGTTTTCCCCCAAACGCTGACACAATAAATTAAATGTGGAACAATAGTTCAAAATAGTTCATAACTAAGGAACATTTTATTGCAAAAGTCCAACTTTATTATCAAATACAAATACACATATGAAAAAAATCTAAATGCTCTCTGGTGTTGTTCTGGGGGCCGGACCAAATGTGGAGGCGGGCCGGATACGGCCCGCAGGCCTTAGTTTGGGAACCACTGTCTTAGGCAGTCAGGAAGAGAGTTCCATAGGCGGGGGGCAGCCACACTGAAAGCCCGATCTCCCATGGTCCTTAATTTGGTTCTCGGAATGTGAAGTAGATGACTGTTCTGTGACCGTAGAGACCGGGTGGATGAGTATGGTGCAAGAATGTCCTTTAGATAATCTGGTGAAGTTCCGTGTAAGCATTGATGTGTAATGAGAGCAGTTTTGTACTGAATTCTGTAGGCGACAGGAAGCCAATGAAGGTTATGGAGAATGGGTGTAATATGTTCAAATTTACGAACTCTCAACAAAATCCTTGCTGCACTGTTTTGAATATATTGAAGCTTCTGAAGGTATTTACCAGGGATTCCAATAAACAGGGAGTTGCAGTAGTCGAGCCTGGAGGAGACAAAAGCATGGACGAGCTTCTCAGCATCGGAAAAAGTTAGGGATGGGCGAAGTCTGGAGATGTTTCGAAGATGGAAGAAGCAAGTTTTAAACAGAAGCTTAATGTGATTTTCAAATGTAAGATGAGAGTCCATTTTTATTCCAAGATTTGTAACAGAGGTGGAGAGGGGGATGTCTTGTCCAGAAAAGGAAATTGTTGTTATAGTAGATGTTTGTACCTGGTGAGGGGTGCCAATCAGTATGGCCTCAGTCTTGGAGCAGTTTAATTGAAGAAAGTTCTGATTCATCCATGCCCTTATTTCCTCCAGGCAGGCAGAGAGGGCAGTGAGTGAAGATGGAGATGACAATGGGGAAGATGAGGAGGCTCCAGTCCTGATGTAAAGCTGTGTATCGTCGGCATAACAGTGAAAAGAAATGTTGAACTGATTAATAATTTGACCTAAAGGCAGCATGTAAAGGGAAAACAGCAGGGGCC
>JBBPBX010002174.1:5575-30906 GCA_038048925.1 Garcialebias charrua | reverse complement strand
TCTGAGGAGCCCCCCATGAAGGAGGAGGTGCATGAAGCTGTGGCAGCAAACGAAGAGCCTGGACCGGACCACTCTGATATCCAGAACCAGTGAGGAACCCGAACTGAACCAGTTTTTTAACAATAAAGGACCGTTTCTGGCTCAGAGGCTCACTGAGCCTGGAGGCCTCATCTTTTAATGCACACACATCATTCCCTTGACCTGGTGGAGCGCGAGCACAGTGGACGGCCTGGTGTCCATCACTGTGTGTTGGACACATGGATCAGGAGCACCAAGTTCAAGGTGCTGCTGGTGATTTGACCAAACCTCTGCGCTCCTCAGGAACAAGCAGCAGTTGGATGTTTAGGACTAGAACTCAGATCGATGAGCTGCTTGGACCAAGTGTAAAAGAACACGTCCAGTTGATTTTTTTATTATTATTTTTATTTTTTATTTTTTTGTTAAATGCTGGCCTGCAGGAGGAACATGAAATGCAGAAAAGTTTCCTTGAATTTGTGTCTGTGAACGCCTCACATAACTTGTAGAGCCTTTCTAAGAACAACCAACTCGTCATTTGACACATTATTTTAAATCATTTCATAAATATGTTCACTGCTTGTTTCTTTCACCTATTATTTATTATTTTGCACCTTGTTATGAATTTGTCATGTTTTTTAAGTTGTCTCTTGTGTGCTACAAATCAAACATTGATAATAAATCATTATCCAAAAATCATTTCAGTCACTGGGTTTTCTAAAATTGGGAAAGAGCAGAGAGCCTTGTCTGATGGGCCAGAGACAACAACAACAACAAGCTTTGTTTGTCAACAACACATCTACCAATTCTCAGAAACCTTTTTTTAAGTGATTTCCAATAAAAGTTTTCATGCTGAACATTTAAGTCTACTTGAATAATTATTCATTTAGCGTTTATCACTCAAATGGCTGTTGCAACAATTATGCGAAGGGGGGGGAGGTCTCCCCCTCACATTAAAAAAAATTTCATTTGAACCCCCCCACACACACACATACACATTTACCATGAAATATTACTTCACCCAGCATTGTTTCTATGTCTTCATGAACAAATCCATTCCACTTGATTAATAGAGTACTCAACCCACTAAAAGTCCACTCCAGGATTTCCTGGTTACCAACAACAACTCCATGCCACGTTTTCCTGAGGTCATCTGCCTTGGCAGGGTGCTCACTGGGGGAGGAGGGGGAGACACATCTGTGTTACATGCTAGTGCTATGTTAGTGCAGGCCACAGTTGTTGACTGGGGAGTAGGATGTGAGAGAAGTGGAGCGCTACGTCGTTAGCTTCTTAGCTAGTGCAACTGTGTTGCACACTGCTAGCTTAGCGCTACGTTAGTGCTGGCAGTTGTCAACATGTGAGGGCGTGTTAGGATGTGTGAAAGAAGCGGAGCGTGCTCTATTCACACAAGGAGAGCTGTTGGTCAGGCTACTTCTTGTTGCTCTCTAAAATAGTTATTGAATCAAGTGTTTACATCTGTAGGTAAATGCAGATGTTTAAGCGTCAACCTGTTAAAATACACCAGAATGCAGGAAAGGTATTCAACATTTTCTGGGAGAGGAACCCCCACTCCCCCACCAGTGTTCCCACCCTCATCCTCCCCTATTACAAATGCATCTGACACTAAAGGGCTGACGGTTTTTTACACGTTTGTCTGTTAGCAAAATATCCCTTGAACTAAAGCACGGATTTTAATAAAACTGAGAAAGCAATAGATGTACTGAAGTCCACCCAGTTGAAGATGGCTGCCACGTGAGCTCAGTGAAGAAGGCCAGAGGGGCCTTGGCAGATCCTACAAACACAAAGACAACTTTAACTTTGCGACATTTCTACACATTGAGCCCAGAACTCACGGGTAGTGGTGACGTACTTCCGTTAAAATTCAAGCCACGTCGATCACGTCCGGCTCCTACCTAATGCTGTTGGTTTTAGCGTTGGCTCCTAGAAGACACAAAAAGTAAAACATCTGTGAACCACTGGTACAACAAGTGAGTTTTGTTGTGTGCCGTTGTGTCCTGTGAATAGCAGGCACAATAGAGCGCTTGGTTTTTTTATATTTAATGCCACAGTTCGTAACTAACCGAGTTAGCCTTTAAAGCTAACACTCGGGTTTGTAGCCGGCATTTTAAACCTCAGGATATTCAAGAGCCAACATCAGAAACAAGAAGACAGTGGTTAAAAAGGGAGCTGTACCTGCATTGTTCCAGTGGAATAAGTTCTCCCTTCCACCTGCACAACCGGGGGTTTGGGAGAGAAGCAAAGAGGACAGCGAGGAGGAGAACAGCAGCTCTCAGTAAGAAACACGAATATGACTCGACTCCAGACCCTGCACTTGTAGATTTGGTGTTGGAGTAATGAGTGATTTGATAGAAGTTTGTAACTACATACTTTTAAAAGAATATTCAGATTTTAGCGTGTTTTCTAATCTATAAAGATGTTTGTATACTCTTCCTCAGTAGGGCTGTGCACCTCTGAAATATTCTCTGCAGTTTCCTTTAATGTGACACCAGAACTGTTTCACTTCAATTAAACATTTAATTTCATAAGATGTAATTTATTGTTAAAGCATAACTCTCAGAGTTTTTTTTTTTATTTTTACGTTTTGTACCGGTAAGTAAATATGAAGACTTACTGTGGTTTTTTTTTTTCTCCAGGTTTGCATCATCTGACCTCCTGATGCGTTTCTGGGCCAGGACTGAGCTGCTCAGCCATCCATGGCCAGTGTTCACCAAGGACTGAGAGGAACTCCCATCAAGTTCAAGTTGCTTGTCATATACAGGTTAACACAGAGTTAACAGTACAATAAAATACTTAGGATGAGAAGAACTGGTTTGACTTGCTAAAAAAAAATCAAAGAGCAAACAAACAATACTAAAAGCATACAAAGTGAAAAAGTAATTATAATATTCACAACGTCCTGAAGAGAGAGAGAGAGAGTAAACAACAACATGGTTGAATAAAACGATGCAGCAGGATGAATTTGAATGAACTAAGTATTTCAAGGTAGTAATACATGTACATGTATAAGCTAACATGCACATACTGTGTGGATCTCGACACCCACTGCATCCTCCATGTGTTCCTCTACGCCCGCTGCAGCCCCTGTGTGCTCCTCGCCTAGCTTTCAACGGGTGTTCCATGCCAGCGGCAGCCTCCTGGGTCACCCTTCCAGCTGAAGAACCAATGGTTCCCCCACTCGTCTTTCCCCATGCAGGGCGGTCATGGACCCTCAGGTGAACTTCTCCATCTGCTGCCAACCCAAACTGCTGACGTGTGCTGAACGGCCTCCTGGCCAACCTCCTGAGCTCCTGTCATGTGCTTGACGGCCTCTGGGCTACCTACTGGATCTCCTACCTCTTGTTGGATGTCCTTCTGGCCACCACCCACCCAATCCACTCCAGCAAGTTGGATGGCCTTCTGGCTGCCCTCCTGAACTTTTTATGTTAGTTTCTATGTTCAGTCCCCAGGCTTCATCCTGTCGGTTTTTGGTTTCTTGTCCTTGTGTTTTTCCTCATGCCCTCCATCCTTGCAGTTCCTTCCTCCACCCGCCAGAGATGGGGACTCGAGTTTGGGACTCGGACTCGAGTCACACTTAAGTCGCAAAAACAGAGACTTCAGACTCGACTCGGACTTGCATTAAAAAAAAAACAGACTTCAGACTCGACTCGGACTTGCATTCAAAAGACTTCCAACTCGACTCGGACTCGCCCTTTGAGACTCGTGAACAATCTTTTATTTTTAATTTGATTTATTTTTAATTTGATCTCTCCTCCCCCTTCCTCTGGCGCGGACGTAAATTCACGTGACGCAAGCGCCTCACCATCACAAATCATGTCTTCGCCGGCTAGGAGGACGCATGCTTCTGCCTCACCGTTCATCATAACTTTTGGATATAAAAACTTCGAACAAGCAGCAAATAGAAGAGCAATGAACTGCAGCGTTTGTGGCATAAAAATACAGGACTCTGGTTCCACCACATCTAATTTTATTCGCCACCTGAAAACCCACCCTGAAAGGTAAGTCACTAGCCCCTTTCATAAGACAGGTCGGTCCGGCTTTTATGCGTGTGAGCTGAGCAGACCCACTTCTGAATGCAAGACGCGCGATCCGCACTCAGAATACAGATGACATTAATGTGCGCCCGCAGTCAACAGGCAGATTTATATTAAAAATGACATGAAACGACTGTATAAGCTAGTTTCGCTTTTTATTCCCCCTCTCTCTGTTGCAGCGGCGCTGTGCGTGTGTGCGTGTGAGTTTGATTAGGTCCTATTTGGGGTCTTGAAGTGAACACGTTTGTGTGTGTGTGTGTGTGTGTGTGTGTGTCCTTGTTTATGCTACGTTGTAAGGCCCAGTTTTCTGAGTTTTACCAAATTGTGAGGCCCAACTGGTTCTTATGGGGCCCAAAGCCCGGGCCCCATAAGAAGAAGTCCCGTTGGTGGGTTAGGGGTTAGGTTTAGGACTAAGGTGTGAATTGAGGATGTGTTAAGGTTAGGGTTAGGTATGCATTGGTAATGGTTAGGTTTAGGGTAAAGGTCAGGGTTAGGCTATAGAAATGAATGAAAAATGAATGGAAGTCAATGCAATGGCCCCACAAAGATAGTAAAACAAACCTGTGTGTGTGTGTGTGTGTGTGTGTGTGTGTGTGCGTGTGTGTGTGTGTGTGTGAGTGTGTGTGTGGTTCAGTTCAGTTTGAGAAGCATAATTACTATTCTAAATAGATATCTATGTTCATCTACAGGTTTTCTGAATTCAATAAAGCAAAAAAAGTGACAAGTGGAGAGGGACAGAGCAGCATTGACTCCTTTCTGACTCACCCAAAAGGAGTGCAAGTGTACAGCCATGGACATCCAAGACATAAGGCCATCACTGAATCAATAATCCAGGACCTTATTATTTCTTGCAACCTCCCCTTGTCTTTGATTGACAAGCCCAGCTTTAAAAACTTTATGGCAGTGGTAGAGGAGAAATACTGCCCACCAAGTCGCAGCACAGTAACCAGGCGTATAAGTGAGCTTGCAGCAGACAAAATGTCAAAGATAAAATCCAAGTTAGAGAAGACAGACACTGTTTCTGTGACTGTGGATATCTGGACTGACAGGAGCATGCGTGGCTTTTTAGGTATAACATCTCATTTTATGGAACTTGAGAAGAATGGCCCAAGACTACAGTCAGTCCTTTTAAGTTGTGAGCATTTCACAGGGTCACACACTGGACAAAGGATAAGTGAAAAGTTTGAAGAGATATGTGACAACTTTAACATAAAACACAAACTAGATTACATCATCTCTGATAATGCTGCTAATATGAAAAAAGCTTTCACAGTTTGTTTCCCTTCTACTCTGACTGATGGTGAAGATGGTGACAATGATCTGGAAAATGGCAACTTATGGGAGGAAACGAGTGAAGAGTTCCAGGATGATGTGGAATCCATCCGGAGAAGTTGCTGGCAACAGCACTTACAGTGCTTTGCACATTCCCTGCAACTTGTTGTGTGAGATGGACTGAAAGAAACAAAATCTATAAACAATGCAATGGCGAAATTGACAAGATTTTGCAGTTTGCTACATTCTACATGTAGCATGAAGGAAGCATTTGAGGCTCAATATGGAGCCAACCACAGCATCCCATCTGCTGTATCAACAAGATGGAACTCAACGCTTCGCCTTGTGGAGGCAGTCACCGATCTGGATCTCCAAAATCTAAATGTTCTGCTGGAAACTCAGGGACATAAAGAGCTGTGCCTGTCAGCTCGAGAATGGAGTCAGCTTAACTTGTAGAAATTCGGTCCCCTTTTCTTCAAGCTACAGACCTCACACAAGGGGAGAAAGTGACTGTTAGTGCAGCTCTCCCCTGTGTACTGTCCCTTAACAGTCATCTCATCAGCATGCTGAATACAACTCGTCATCTGGTCGGTTTCATAAAAGCACTGCAAACATCACTTCATCAGCGTTTTAAGGGCATCTTTGTGAATGTCAGAATGGATGTGCCAGCTCAGCTTGCTGAAGATCTTCCATTTGGAGATAACCTTTACTTGATGTCTGCATTCTTTGATCCATCATTCTGCCTCTTTTGGCTGGAACAAGATGTCTTTGCAACTGATGACATCAAGAATGAAGTGAAAGAGATATTAATAGGTAGGTATGACATGTTTTTTCAATTACACCATATTATGCATTAGTCATAATATTAAAATTATATTTAAGCTTTCTTGTGATTAGTTGTCTGCGCCATTTGTTACTGTTATAATGTTGTAAGTAACCCTTGTTTTTTTTGTTTTGTTTTTTGTTTGTGTGTGTGAAACAGATCAAGTCTTGGCAGAGGCTCAGAAAGTCCCCCTTCCTGACAGCAGCAGTGGAGATGATGATCAACATGAACCACCTGCAAAGACTCCACGCCTTTTCTCTGGCTACCGAAAGAAAGGTGCCAAAAAAACTACAGACCATGGCTCTTCTGTAAGGACTGAACTTAATCGCTACATCCAAGTGACTTCTGAAGAAGATGGAGTTGACTGTTTAGACTTCTGAAACAGTTTTCTCAAGGCTGTGGCTATGAGGGCACTTGCTGTTCCTGCCACCAGTGCACCAGTAGAGAGGGTGTTCAGTCATGGAGGCATTATAATGCGCCCTCACCGAGCCAGGCTAAGTGCAAGTACCCTGTCAACCTTGATCTTTTTAAAATGTAATGCGTTAGTTGCATAAACATTGTCCTTAGCAGCATAAAACAGCTTAATAGTAGCTAAAATAGCAGAAGAAGCTGAAACTAGCAGCAATAAGCACAAAGCGGCATAATCTGAAATATCTGAAACAATCTGAAATTGCAAAAAATCTGAAATAAGCAGAAATAAGCAAAATAAAGTTGAAATTATCTGTTTATCTGTTATTAGCTACTTTGGTGTGGACTTGTTCCTGTTTAAAGTGCTTTATAAATAAAATGGTATGGTATGGTACGGTATATATTATCACACACAAGTAAGACTTAGTGCATTTCTAAAAATCATCTGAACATTAAGAATGCAGGCAAACATATGTCTGGTCTGGTCTGGACATGTAACAGCTCTGTCCCAGCTATTTGTCCCAGCTATTTGTCCCAGCTCTGGCCAGGAAGAAACCCCTGGAGGATGGGCAGGCCAAGCACTGCAGGTAGTCACACAAACTTATCTAAACTGATTTAACTTAACAAAGAGTCACGCACACAGAAGCACAAAACATCAGACCTCCAGGAGACAGCCAAGGGGCATAAATATCTGATGGCCAGGTTAAACAAAGCTTATCAGTGACTTGACCAATCAGAGGCCAGAAGAAGCAGTAAACATCTCCATAATAATGCTGTTGCAAGGCACCTAGAAAATTCCAGCATTCCAGAGTCAACTTCTAAGGGGACAGGGGCCTCATGTACAAAGACTTGCGTGGACTTCTTACTGAAAAGTGACGTACGGTCAAATCCAGAAAACGGCGTACGCACAAAAAAATCCAGATGTATCAAACTGTGCGTACGCCGGAATCCACGCACATTGCTTTTGTACATCACAATCAACGTGGAATTGAGCGCACATGAGAGAATGGCCGACTCCGCCTTTGACACGCCTCCATATAAATATGCAAATTCATTTAAATATGCCCTGCACGAGAGGAATGTCGTCATTGCTCTATTTAGGGCTGTGCGATATGACAATATATATCGTGGGGACGATAGAAACGTGTCTATCGTGCTACTTTCCTTCTATCGTCTCTATCGTGATAAATAAGAATAAAAAAATAACTGTCGCAAATAAGCTTCATATTGTGGTTTTGCGAGATGACGGCGCGGCTTTATGTTTGACGCACGCGCGGGTTTGCGACACATGCTTTACGTGGTTAAACTCGAGAGCAACAGAGACGCAGGCGCATGAAGCCGGTGTCTCAACCATAGATCTCAACAAGGAGAAAACAGCTGCACAGGCAGCCCAAGAAGAATAACTTTTACCAAAAAGAGGGGGAAGCTCACCTTGTTAGCTTCCATTATTTCGCTCCGCTGAAACTCGGAGACAAAATGGGTCCAGAGGACACGAACCCAGAGTCCAACCGAGTCCGAACTCGGGTCCAGTTAACCAATACAAAACAGACCAGAGACACAACAGAACCGCAATCAAACGCAACGTTTTCTCTTTTCTGTTTCTTGCTTTGTTTACTCAAACTTCAGAGCGGATTTCTTCTTCGTGAGTTTCATTAGCAGCTGTTGTTTTACCGCCACCTGCAGGAAAAATTTGGACCAAAGTAGAAAAGGAGTTGTTTGTTTGTTTGTTTGTTAGTTTATTCATTTTATAAAATGAAATACAACAATTAACGTATTCATAATAGAAAAAAATAAAATGAAAGGTAGCAGATGAAGAATAAATCTTATTAAATCTGCTCCTTATTCATCTAATAACAGTTCAAACAATATTTTCTATAATAACAAAATAAGTAAATAACTCAGTCAATTTTCAATTCACATATATCACACATTAAATTAGATTCATTTATATTTTTTTAGCAATTCATTTTTTACCAGTTTCTTAAATACAAGGAATGATTTGGCTTCCTTAACATTTGTCATTTGTCATTAAGTCATTCCATAATCGTACTCCTTGAATTAAGGTAGATCTTAGGTAGATCTAGTTTCTACTTTGGTCCAAATTTCCTTGTTCTTTTTGTTCACATTCTTATAATTGTAACTATCTGTAGTAAAATAATAAAATAAAAAAACTTTGGTCCAAATTTTTCCTGTACACACACACACACATCGTGTTGTATATATCGTGATATATATCGTTATCGTGATATAAAAAAGTCCATATCGTGATATATGATTTTTTCCATATCGCCCAGCCCTAGCTCTATTGCAAATCATGTCGAAACGTGGAAAAAAGAGGAACTTCACGGACCGTGAACTGGAGACACTTCTGAGTGACGTAGAGAGGCAAGGAAAAAGGTTTTGTTTGGCACGCGTAGGCAAGCACTTTTAAATGAGAAGTTGACCATGCAATATTAAAATGCCTAGATAGGTCACTGGGTAGCGCGTCCGCCTTCCGTCCCAAACTTCATGTGTTCAATTCCCACATGGTACAACGTTTTTTTTTTTATTCATTCCAGATTTAAAGAACACAAGAAAACTATTTAGAAAAAACAACAAGAAATGAAACAATACATGAAATGAAAGGAAGCAGAGGATTTCTTGTGTTTTTTTTAAATAGTTTTCTTGTGTTCTTTAAATCTGGACTGAATAAAAAAAACGTTGTTTTCATTTAAATATACCCTGCAACAGAGGAATGTCGTCTTGTCCCATCATGCATCACGTTCTTCAACTGCTAAAACAGCTAAAAATGAACAAAAAACAAGAATTTAAGCTGTGCAAAACTATTCAGTCTTTCTGTTTTTTATATTTTTTGCAGGTTATATTCTAATTGCGTCCATGTGGATGTAATAATTGTTAATCATGTGTGTTTGGTGTGAACAATGATGATTTTCACATCATGAACAGTTTCTCAGAATCACCTCTAGGTGTCGCCAATGGAACCAAAACCACAGAAACGTGCGTACGCCAGCCCTGGAGCTGGCGTGGGAATGCGCACATTTCCACGTTCAGTTCTGTTTTGATACATATGGAGTTTTGCGTGGATAGTGACGTACGCAAGGTTTTTGTACGTACGCACCGTTGATACATGAGGCCCCAGGTCTGTTTCTTGCTTTTCAATCAATCTTTGTGTGAAGTGAACTGTGCACACAAAGATAATATGAATGCTCTTTTTCACTGATTATTCCTGTAAACTGTGTCTTTATCAATAAATTCTTTTGCTGCTAGATATGCCTCGTCATTTGAACACAGCTGTAAAATCCTTCAATTGATTAAAAAAATGTGGAAATAGCTGAAAAATATTAGGGACTTGACTTGGACTTGAGATCAGAGACTTGAGACTTGACTTGACTTGGACTTGAGATCAGAGACTTGAGACTTGACTTGACTTGGACTTGAGATCAGAGACTTGAGACTTGACTTGGACTTGCAAAAAATGACGTGAGCATCTCTGCCACCCGCCCTATTCTTTTGGGGTGGGTTTTCTGTGATGCCGGGGGTGTCCTTGTGGGGAAGGTACTGTGGGGATGGTGCCCTCTACGGGCTGGTCCCCATCTTTACACCCCCTGGTTTCTCTGTTAAGTCAAAGTCAACTTTATTGTCAGAACTGCAATATGTACAGGACATACACAGGACCGAAATTGCGTTTCTCTCAGTCCCTCGGTGCAACAGTAACCGTCTAAACACTAAACACTAAAACATTTAATAAACATAAGCATAAAATAGTAAGAGTGTAACACTGTCCCGAGTTTTTTCATAGTAGTATGAAAGTATGAAAATTTACACCAACACTGAAACACCAAACACCCCTGAAACACCAAACACCCAATGAACATAAGCATAAAATGAAACAATAAAAGTGTAATACTGTCCTGAGTTTTTTCATAGTAGTATAAAAAGTATAAAAAGTATATCTATAAAATAGACTGAAGGTTCTAGCATTGACATTTGCAAAGAGTGGCACAGCAGCATATGAGTTAATGTACACAGTATATGTATGAGGTAGTTGATGTTGGTATAGAGGCAAAGTGGCATATGCAGTAAGGCACATAAGGCACATTTGGCATCCTTAGATAAGGCTAGTCAGAGAATGCTGTATATGTATCAGCAGTAGTGTAGATATAAAAGTAGTGTAAATGTAAACAGTAGTAATAAATGTAAAACAGTAGTAATAAATGTAAACCGTATTAATAAATGTAAACAGTGAATGTAAACAGTAGTATGACTATAGGCAGTAATGTAATACAAACATTAGTGCAAATATGAGAAGTAGTGCAAACTGAATGAGCACATGACCGAGAGTTTAGTGAATAACCCGTTTGATGACACAGGGTCCAGTGTTAAAAACTTTGTGTTGAGTGGTAATGTGTGAGAAAGTTTTTTGTGTTAAGGCAGTTCAAATGGGAGGGGAGGCAGAGCAGGCAGAGTGTTTAGCATTCTGACTGCCTGATGAACAGAGCTGTCTCTCAGTCTGCTGGTACGAGCCTGGAGACTCCTCAGTCTCCTCCCTGATGGCAGCAGTCTGAAGCAGCTGTGTAGTGGGTGTGTGGGATCACCTGCCATGCAGAGGGCTTTCCGAGTGAGGTTTGCTGTGTAAGTCCTGTAGTGAGGGCAAGGAGGTGCCGACGATCTTCTCAGCTGCTCTCAAATCTTAATTGTCCTGATTGGCTCCACCTTCATGTCCTGTTCAGGTGTGTGTGATTGTTGCGCTGTGTGTGTGTGTGTGTGTGTATAAGTCTGTGTCTTTGTATTACTGGTTGTCTGAGCATCGTTTTGTTATCGTCTAGTGATCTGGTTTTTCTTGCATCCCTGGTTATTCCCTCGTGCCATGTAAGCGTTTTGCTGCCACATCAGCCTATTTTTTGTATTATTAAAGTGCTTCTTATTTACTTATTCTGAGTCCTGCCTGCACCACTGGGTTCTGCTCCTGAAACACCAATCCTGACATAAACAAACCAAACAGAAAGAACATCATGATACACACAGCAAGTGGAGAAGTTGTTCTCCCAGCGATGATATGTACATCTGAAACTACAGACTCAGACTGAAGTGGGTGCCTGCCATCATTGTACAGAACACAGATCCAGTATCTTATACTGTACAGACTGGAGATAGAGACTGGAGATAGCGGATGGAGATAGATGGGACTGGGGAGCTCTGCGCTCTTCAGGCTACAGATCCAGCAGCTGTTCTTGGGCCAACAGGAGGAAGAGAAATAGAGCCTGTTGAAGCAGCTCAGACTCATTCATCTGTGGAAGATGTGCCAGACGTAGATGCGAGACAAAGAGCAGATCCACCACTGCTGCTCTGTGCGCCAAAGACAGACCACTTCTTATCTGAGAGGCTTTGGGTGCAAGTTGTGTGAGATCCCTCAAGAAAGAGAAAGAACAGTTGTTACTAAATGTTCTATTGGAGGAACCTTATTCACTTATGCATGCTCACAACCACACACAAATGGATGCAGGGATGTATATATAGATATATGCAGATATGTAGATGGGTATATAAATGAATATAAAAGTATATGTATGTATACTATATATATATTTGTAGATATGGGTATGTGTATTTATAGAATTCTACTGCAAGCTCATGAATATTATTAGTCTTTATGCATGTATGTTCCATTGTTGTGTTCTGTCATGTGCTTTGCAGGATTGTGGACGGAGGTTGGGTGTGTTTGCCTTGTGCTCTTTTGGTTGATAATTGTTGATTTGTTGTCTTACTTTCTCTTTTCTTTCTTTCTCTCTTAAAAAATAAATAAATAAAATATTGGAGTGAGAGGATGGCTAAAAGGTGTGAAGGGAGGCCATCTATAAAAAAAATTAAAAAAAATAAAAAAAAATAAAGAAAGAAAGAGAAAGAATATGCTCTGGGACTCACTGGAAGGATGGTAGTCCACCCACCTTCCATGTTAAATATTAAATTTTCAAGGTTTGAAAATGAAAAAATACCTGTGAACATCATTATTTATTTATTTATTTATTTATTGTTTTGTTTAGTTGGACATTAAACAGTATGGCTGTTAAGAATTTTGTAAATAGCCTATCAAGAGCAGCTTGATAGTTAAAAAATTCAGGTAACATATGTTTCAGGACCAGTTGAGGGATGGTTGATGTTAAATTTCACCCACCTAGTTAACTCTTGAAGGGCCGAGATGGTGTAGAGGCAGGTCAGCCGGCTCAGGACCGGAAGGTCCCGGGTTCGATCCCCGGTCACTGCAAACCTTGTTGTGTCCCTGGGCAAGAAACTTAACCCAGAGTTGCTCCCGGTAGGACAGGCAGCGCCTTGCATGGCAGTCTACCGCTACCGGTGTATGAATGTGTGTATGAATGGGTGGATGGTTGGTACTGTGAAGCGCTTTGGGGCCCCTCATAGGGGGCTGGAAAGCGCTATACAAGTCAGCGCCATTTACAATTTAAAGGCGGAGGAATGTGGTATCCTGATTACGGTACTTATTAATGTGTTGTGTTGCCATTCCACACCACTAGAGGGAGTAGCAGAGTTTAAGGACGCAACTAAGAAAACTAGAAATACACAGAATATGTGCTGAGAACTAGCCTGGTTAAAACCAGACCCTTTTCCTTCACTTCGCTTTGTACTAGGGTCTGGGACTTGTCCCATAGACAACGATTTCTCTGGTAGATTTTTGAATGGACCAATCAGAGAACGGAAGGCGGAGTTTTGTTAGTTTAGCCTGGCGAGGCCAGGCTATTCAGATAAATAGCTCAGAAACCACTCGGTGGATATTTTTTCTGCTACCAGTGTGTAATTATATGGCTCTAATTTACTGACTGTTGGCCTAGATGAAACATTTGAGATAAAATTCGATTTTTTATCATTTATTTTCGTAGCGCACCCGAGGCTGTTTGGAAAATGTCAAACCGAAACTATTTAAATCCAGCAGATTTGACCATTTCGTGAATTGATTTAGGAACTGTTAAGCTCAGGAACCCTTCTGATATAACGTCAGCTAAAAATATATTTTTTCTCAGCAAAGAAATAATAGTTTTTTACCTTGTTTTCATGAAAATTCCTTCGTGGCGGCAGCCATTTTAACTGACGACGTCAGTCGACGTCGTTCAAAACTCCGCCTTCTGTTCTCTGATTGCTCAGGAACACTTCTGATATAACGTCAGCTAAGAAATATATTTTTCTCAGCAAAGAAATAATAGTTTTTTACCTTGTTTTCATGAAAATTCCTTCGTGGCGGCAGCCATTTTAACTGACGACGTCAGTCGACGTCGTTCAAAACTCCGCCTTCTGCTCTCTGATTGGTCCGGTCAAAAATCTACCGGAGAAATCCTTGTCTATGGGACAAGTCCCAGACCCAGTACAAAGCGAAGTGAAGGACAAGGGTCTGGTTTTAACCAGGCAAGCTGAGAACATTAGAGCAACTTTTTTTCCCACAAAACTTTGTTTTCAATTTCACAAAACAAGAACAATATAATTGATCATAGCTATGAAAAAAAGAGAAGAATAGCCAGGGGGAACATAAATTGAACAAAATAAACGGAAAGTTACATATTATTTTTGCAAAAAGAAAAATGTACATCATGTAATATATGTGCCAAGGAGTCTTATGTATAAAATAAATAAAAAATAAAATTGAAATAAAAAGATTTTAATGTAAAAGTTCGTCCACAATCCCAAGTTGGGAGCAAGCCCATATTGTTGTTTTTGCCTTTTGATTAGTTGAGGGTCTAATTGTAAGTAAATATTGTTTAAACTCAATTTAAAAAAACTGAGAAATCATTTGTGTATGTGAAATTTAGCCTTAATGATTAACAGATTAATTAAAAAGATCTTCGGATTCATTTTGCCACAATGTTTAAACCCAAACAGGACATGTTCCCAATATAACTGAAAGTCTGCTTGTACTTTTGAATCAACATAGTTACAGAAACTTTGCCAAAACACTTTAGAACGAGGACACATCCAGAACAAATGAGTAACAGACTCAGGGCAGAGATCACAAAAGGAACAGTTCACCACAATGTTAGAGTTGCATTTCTTTAAGTAGTCTTTGACTGGGTAGATCCTGTGTAAGAGTTTGAAGGACACTTCTTTTACCTTTTTAGTGAGAAGAAAGTGATTTGGGAGCAACACGTACATTTCCAAGAAATATTATTCCGAAAGCGATTCCAATATGGTACAACAGCAGGCGTAGAAGTCACATCTCTCTGAAACAAGGATCTGATTGATTTATTATTGTTCCGAAGAAGAGGGAGAAGACATATTTTGCCAACAGGAGAATGTATGGGAGTCATAGTGGGAGACTGATGATAAGTGAGTCTTGGTCTTTGTTTGTATAACATGCAGATCTCTGTAGAAATAGCACCAAAAACTTTTGCATATTCTCCAGGAGAGATGGGAATATTCAATTTAGAGAGAAAGGCCTCATAACCCAGCAACGTGCCAGCACTGTCAAACAGTTGATCTATCAAAATAATGTTACGATTAAACCATGAGTCAAGAGATAAAGTTTTTTTCTTATATAAAATATCCTTATTATTCCATATGAAGTATCGATGAGGAGAGAAGTTGTGTTTGTAGATGAGTGACCAAGACAAGAAGGCCTGACGGTGAAAATTTGACAGTTTGATGGTGAGTTTTTGTATATCAAAATTACAAACCAAAAAAAAGTTTAGACCACCAAGTTTAGAGAAAATATGGAATGGTATGATGTTCCAAATAGAGGTTGGTGAATTAAAAAATTGACGAATCCAATTTATCTTGAAAGTATTATTCAAAGTAGAGAATGATAAACAATTAAGTCCTCCATTTTCATATGAATTCATTAGAGTAGATTTCTTAATGTAGTGAATTTTGTTTTTCCAGACAAAGTTAAATAATAATTTGTCAATTTCTTTTTCATTTTTATTGTCAAGTTCCAATGCCTGTGCAGCATAAATGAGCCTGGAGAGGCCTTCAGCTTTAGTAAGCAGAATGCGACCACGTAGTGAAAGATCTCTTATTAACCACTGATTAAGTCTTTTTCTAGTTCTTAGAATTAGAGGCTCATAATTTAGAGAGCTTCTTCTTTTCTGATCTTTAGTGATGGTTATACCTAAATAAATTAGCTCATTTTTAACTGGTATGTCTGCAATTGAGGTTTTGGAGCAGTCCAGCCATTATTTCACATTTCTTGAGGTAAAGACCAGATGCTTTGGAAAAAGTATTTATTTCTTTGATGGCTAAGGGGATTTGATTTTCGTCCTTTTAAAAATAAGGTAGCATCATCTGCTAGCTGTGTTAAAGTAACAGTTTTATCAACAATAGAAATCCCTTTCAGAGGACTGGATTTAATGTGATCGGCCAGAAGCTGAGCTACCAAAAGAAACAGGTAGGGGGAGACAGGACACCCCTGTCTGATCCCTCTGCAGATGTTGAATCTAGGAGAGGAGCCGTTTTTTAGTTTGATGGAGCTGTTGTTGTTTTTGTACAAGGTTTTAATGATATCACTAAAGAATGTTCCAAATCCAAATTTACTTAGACTTTGAAAAATAAAACCATGTTCTACCGTATCAAACGCTTTAGAGAAGTCCAAGAATAAGATAAAACCATTATCGTGAACAAATTCAGGATAATCTAAAATGTCCAAAACGAGTCTTATATTATTTGTGATATGTCTATTTTTCATAAAACCAGATTGGGTTTCATCAATAATTGAGTGTAGAACAGATTTTAATCTTTTAGCAACAACTGAAGCAAATATTTTGTAATCATTATTAAGAAGACAAATGGGACGCCAGTTATCAAGAAGTAACAGATCTTTTTTTAGGTTTTGGTATAAGAGTGGTTAAACCCAGTGAGGGTTGTTGGAAGAGTGCCTTTCTCTATACTTTCAGTGAAAACATTTAAGAGGAAAGGGGCAAGGTCAGATGAAAAGTGTTTTCAGCACTTAGTCCGTCGATCCCTATGGATTTGTTAATTTTGAGATGTGAGATGGCATCTAAAGTTTCCTGTAAAGAGATTGGCTAATCACAGCGTTGTTTTAATTAAATTTTTTATATTTGAGATAGGTTTAACAGTTAAATTGATCAGGGCATCAACTGAAGCTTGGCAGAAATTGGAGTTATATAGAGTTTCATAAAAGGAACTACAATATTTAGCTATATCATCAAGGTCATCTGTAACGGAGTCATTAGTCTGGAAATAGAGTTATTGACAGCATTATGTTTTTGTAAGTAAAAAAAAAAGTGTTTTGTTCACCCTCTTCTAGCCATTTTCTTCTTGATCTAACAAAAGCTCCTTTAAAAATTATCCAATTTAATTTGTAGTTCAGTTAATTCTTGTTGTTCTGACATGTTTAAATTAGAAGGATTCAATTGAGAAAGCTTGGATATCCTTAAAACAATTTTGGTTTCCTCTGCTAGCTTTGGGTTTGTTACAGCTGAATTTTCTTAGGAATTTACCAGATTCAATTTTAAAAAGTTCCCAGTTAAGTCCATAAAGATGATCTATATGTGCTTTATTCCAGTAAAATAGAATTAATTTCTTTATCTTTGTGGTGACCTCTTCATAATTTAGTAAGGAGTTGTTCAATTTCCAGTATGAAGGAGAGTTAAAAGAATGATTTTTGTCTGAGAAATTAATAATAAGCTCAATAACTTTATGGTCTGTAAGGGGGATATTAATGGTAACAGTTTCCTTGTAAATAAGAGCAACTGCTGAGAGTGAAGATGTATCACAATGCAGTGGTGGCCCGTGACATTTCCACCAGGGTGGGCTATTTCTACAACAACAACAAAAAATACATATACTGTATATATTAGGAAATGAAGGGGATAAGGACAAAACAAGAAGAATAAGAAAAGCACTGCTTATATTTTTATTAAACACTAACATTAAAAGAAAAATACAGGTACAGTTAGGGTAAGAGTCCATGAGCTGCACACTCATGCTCAGTAGGTGGTGGTATGTACCTATCAGTTGCTTGCAATCCGCCAATAAACTGAAGAAGAAGAAAAAAAAAACGCAAAGAAGAAGTGTTTGTGCTACGGTCAAAATCGTGCTTAACTTTAATAAAATGACCAGTCAGCTCAGTGCAGAACTTGCAATAATTTTATATCGTGCAAAGGAGGGTGAAGTAACAAAGTGGCGCTCGTCTGTGACGCGCTCCACCGGATTATTTTTGCTTCACCATCCGGACAGGGTCATCAGAATAACACAGTGATTTGATTTGATGTTTATTCATTCATTTTAAAAGAACAATACAAGACAGTTTCATCAGATACAAGAATACAAGTAGGATAAAATGAAGGGAGCAGAAAGAAGATGAAATCTTATTATATCTGCCCCTTATTTCACAGTTTGTTCAACCAATGATAACCTTCAAACTACATCACAAAATGAATAATTCTACTTAATTTTTCTAACTGTAATATACAAACTACATCACAAAATGAATAGTTCTACTTAATTTTACTAACTGTAATACACAAACTACATCACAAAATGAATAATTCTACTTAATTTTTCTAACTGTAATACACAAACTACATCACAAAATGAATAATTCTACTTAATTTATCTAACTGTAATACACAAACTACATCACAAAATGAATAATTCTACTTAATTTTTCTAACTGTAATACACAAACTACATCATTCTAACTGTAATACACAAACTACATCAGAAAATGAATAATTCTACTTAATTTTTCTAACTGTAATACACAAACTACATCATTCTAACTGTAATACACAAACTACATCAGAAAATGAATAATTCTACTTAATTTTTCTAACTGTAATACACAAACTACATCACAAAATGAATAATTCTACTTAATTTTTCTAACTGTAATACACAAACTACATCATTCTAACTGTAATACACAAACTACATCAGAAAATGAATAATTCTACTTAATTTTTCTAACTGTAATACACAAACTACATCACAAAATGAATAATTCTATTTACACAAACACACTAAGTTACATCATATATAGTTTTTGAGCAAGTCCTTTTTGACCTTTTTCTTAAATGTATACATTGATTTTGCATTTTTAACATCACTCTCCAGAGCATTCCACAATCGAACTCCCTGAATTGAGGTAGACCGTCCCTTTAAGCTGGTTCTGAATTGTGGTTTGATGAATATCTCTGTCCCTTTGAGATTGTAATAACTTTGTCTTTTTATAAAATTTCTTTGGATATTTAAAGGTAATGTGTTATTATGAGCCCTATACATAACTGATAAAATACTATATTCTACCAATTCCTGGAATTTCAATAAATTTAGCTGAAGAAACAAGGTGTTTGATGGGTGACTGAAATGTTTTCTGGTGATTACTCTTACAGCTCTCTTTTGTAAAATAAAAACAGGCTTTGTAATTGTTTTGCACGCTTTTCCCCAAACCTCAATACAATAGATTAAATGTGGAACAATGATTGTGTTGTGATCCATCTCTATCAGGCAATAAAACTATAACTACATCTCATACCAACATTAAGGCAGCTAACAAGTTATACTCAATTTAAAGTGGTAGGTCAACTCAAATGCAAACATGATGCTAACGTTAGCTCATATTTTTCTTAGATAAACGACCTGAAATCAATGGCTAATAATGTTAGCTTGGCTCCTGAGCATCCAAGTTAAATACGTCAGTGTAACTGAATGGAGAGTGACACAGAACAGTTACAGAATATGTTATGAAAAGATTGCATCCCTTTTCAGATGTGGAATCACCAACATTTAGGTGCTAATAATTGTTCATGCTAAGTAACGTGACATGCTTGTTTATATGTTTGCAGGGACAACCATCAACACAAGTACACACCACCTACCATAGACAACTTGTCAAATAAGTTAACCCCACCTTAGATGGATGATGTGTCTGGGAGCAGATCCAAAGATGAGTAAGCAGGTGAAATGTCATTCATGCACAACTGTCCTTTCTGCTATTAAACTCTGAACTCTAAATGCTGGTAATATTCTTTGTGGTCAACACAGGAAGACTGTGGAGATGATGGGGTCACCATGCAGTTTGAGGAAAGGCCTAAGAATGAAGGAGAAGTGTAAGTGTGATGAAATTATATACATTCTCAATCTTTAAAATGATTTAATCAAGTCAAAGTCAACTTTATTGTCAGAACTGCAATATGTACAGGACATACACAGGATTGAAATTGCATTTCTCTCTCAGTCCCTCGGTGCAACAGTAACCATTTAAACACTAAACAATTAATAAACAAGCATAAAATGAAATAATAAAAGTTTAGTACTGTCCTGAGTTTTTTTTGCATAGTAGTTTTCCATAGTAGTAAAAAAAGTATAAAAAGTTTCACCAACACCAAAACACCAACATTTAATAAACATAATCATAAAATGAAATAGAGTGTAATACTGTCCTGAGTTTTTTCATAGTAGTTTTCCATAGTAGTATAAAAGTATAAAAAGTTTCATCAACACCAAAAATGAAATGGAGTGTAATACTGTCCCGAAGTATAAAGTATAAAAAGTATATCTACATTCAAAACAGTGCAGCAAGGATTCTGTTGAGAGTTCGTAAATTTGAACATATTACACCCATTCTCCATAACCTCCATTGGCTTCCTGTCACCTACAGAATTCAGTACAAAACTGCTCTCATTACCCATCAATGCTTACATGGAGCTTCACCAGATTATCTAAAGGACATTCTTGCACCATATTCATCCACCCGGTCTCTACGATCACAGAACAGTAATTTCCTTCATATTCCTCGGACCAAATTGAGGACCATGGGAGACCGAGCATTCTGTGTGGCTGCCCCCCGCCTGTGGAACTCCCTCCCTGACGACCTGAGAGCTCCACAGTCACTGGTTGACTTTAAAAGCAGCATAAAGACTTTTCTTTTTAAGCAAGCCTATTCTGCCTCCACATGATTTTATCTTTGATCTTAGCTGATATCATTATTGATTTTACTTGATTTTATCACTTGTTTTATTTTATTTATTTTTTAAGCAAGCCTAATCTGCATCCACATGATTTTATCTTTGATCTTAGCTGATATCATTATTGATTTTACTTGATTTTATCACTTGTTTTATTTTATTTATTTTTTAAGCAAGCCTAATCTGCATCCACATGATTTTATCTTTGATCTTAGTCGATATTATTATTGATTTTATTTGATTTTATCACTTGTTTTATTTTGATCTTTGCTTTGTTACACTTTGTAGCACTTTGAGATTTTTATTAATGAAAAGTGCATTATAAATGGAATTCATTATTATTATTATTATTATTATTATTTTTATTATTATTATTATTATTATCTATAAAAATAAATGAAGGTTTTGGCATTTGACATTTGTAAAGAGTGACAAAGCAGCATATGGGGTTAATGTACACAGTACTGTATATGTATGAGGTAGTTGATATTGGTATAGAAACAAAGTGGCATTATGCAATAAGGCTAGTAAAAAGAATATATACTGTATATCAGCAGTAGTGTAGATATAAAAAGTCTAGATGTAAACAGTAGTAATAAATGTAAACAGTAGTAATAAATGTAAACAGTAGTAATAAATGTAAACAGTAGTAATAAATGTAAACAGTAGTAATAAATGTCAACAGTAAATGTAAACAGTAGTATGACTATAGGCAGTAATGTAATACAAACATTAGTGCAAATATGAGAAGTAGTGCAAACTGAATGAGCACATGACCGAGAGTTTAGTGAATAACCCGTTTGATGACACAGAGTCCAGTGTTAAAATCTTTGTGTTGTGTGGTAATGTGTGAGAAAGTTTTTTGTGTTAAGGCAGTTCAAATGGGAGGGGGGGCAGAGCAGGCAGAGTGTTTAGCATCCTGACTGCCTGATGAACAGAGCTGTCTCTCAGTCTGCTGGTTCGAGCCTGGAGACTCCTCAGTCTCCTCCCTGATGGCAGCAGTCTGAAGCAGCTGTGTAGTGGGTGTGTGGGATCACCTGCCATGCAGTGGGCTTTCCGAGTGAGGCGTTTGCTGTGTAAGTCCTGCAGTGAGGGCAAGGAGGTGCCGACGATCTTCTCAGCTGCTCTCACGATGCGCTGGAGGCTCTTGCGGCAGGATGCAGTACATGCACCAAACCACACAGTGATGCAGCTGGTCAGGACACTTTCTATGGCACCTCTGTAGAAGGTGCACATGATGGGGGTTGAAGCTCCAGCCCTTTTCAGCTTGCGGAGAAAGTAGAGGCGCTGGTGAGCCTTCTTTGCCAGTGCTGCAGTGTTCCTGCTCCAGGACAGGTCCTTTGAGACGTGCACTCCCAGGAACTTGGTGCTGTCCACTCTCTCCACTGCGGTGCTGTTGATGGTCAGAGGGGCATGTTGTGCATCCCTCTTCCTGAAGTCCACAACAATCTCCTTTGTCTTCTCCACGTTGAGAGTGAGATTGTTGTGTCCGCACCACAAGGCCAGGCGGCTCACCTCGTTCCTGTAGTCCGTCTCATCGTTGTTGCTGATGAGACCTACCACTGTTGTGTCGTCCGCAAACTTGATGAAGTGGTTGGAGCTGTATGATGGTGTGCAGTCGTGTGTTAGCAGGGTCTTAGGGGTCTTAATGTCTTTTTACTGATAATACTGATGAACCTGTGGTTTGTTTAGGAACAATCTCCCTGCAGTTTGTCAAGAAAGTCTCCACAGGAGGAGATTTTGTTGAGGAAGACTCACAGAACATAATGTCCATGAAGAAACAAGCGGGAGAGGGCTGCAGATGGACAGGACATTCCACCAGACATTTTCTGTCTGAGCTGAGGACCCTGCTGCTGTTGGTGGAACCAACACAAGACTTTTCCTTTGCTGTCAGATCTAATGTTGCATTCTCATTTGTGTTCAATCTTCTCCCACACCAAACATGTTCTCCACTGCAGAAGACACTGTCTGTCCACAACACACATACTAAATTCATAGTAAATTTAACAAAAAGGAAAAAGTTCATAGAGTTAAAATTCAAACAGAAGTTCAAATTATTTCATGCTGAAAGAACTCTGGCTACCTACTGTAGCTCTTTTATAACATGATGGAGTTAAACTCAAAGTAGTCCCCTCAGATAAATAGTGTTAACTTATTATTTTTATATGAAAGTTTCTGTTAACTTATTATTTTTATATGAAAGTTTCTGTTAACTTATTATTTTTATATGAAAGTTTCTGTTAACTTATTATTTTTATATGAAAGTTTCTGTTAACTTATTATTTTTATATGAAAGTTTCTGTTAACTTATTATTTTTATATGAAAGTTTCTGTTAACTTATTATTTTTATATGAAAGTTTCTGTTAACTTATTATTTTTATATGAAAGTTTCTGTTAACTTATTATTTTTATATGAAAGTTTCTGTTAACTTATTATTTTTATATGAAAGTTTCTGTTAACTTATTATTTTTATATGAAAGTTTCTGTTAACTTATTATTTTTATATGAAAGTTTCTGTTAACTTATTATTTTTATATGAAAGTTTCTGTTAACTTATTATTTTTATATGAAAGTTTCTGTTAACTTATTATTTTTATATGAAAGTTTCTGTTAACTTATTATTTTTATATGAAAGTTTCTGTTAACTTATTATTTTTATATGAAAGTTTCTGTTAACTTATTATTTTTATATGAAAGTTTCTGTTAACTTATTATTTTTATATGAAAGTTTCTGTTAACTTATTATTTTTATATGAAAGTTTCTGTTAACTTATTATTTTTATATGAAAGTTTCTGTTAACTTATTATTTTTATATGAAAGTTTCTGTTAACTTATTATTTTTATATTTGATTGTTTCTGTTCAGTGCCCTGAGACAACTTCTGTTGTGACTTGGCGCTCTGAATAGCACCAATGTTCTGTGAACCAAATCTTTTAAGAAAATAAAATGTTCAACACATTCTGACTTGTCTTCTTATTGATGTATTATCACCCAAAAAAAATGTATTTTGATTTAAGACAGGCTCAGAGTCCAGTTTTATTTTTACCATTTTAGTAAAATTTGATGACCATGTAACTACATTACTGTAGAAAACGTATAACACTCGAGCTAAATGACACACAAGATTTAAACACTGTTTACATTATAGCATTACATCTTCTGATTTTAAATCACAGCTTTCTCGGCTGCTCTTACTTGGAGATTTAAAAATGTATATTGGTGAAGATTCTCAGTCATCCAGGACATGATCAAATAAAAAAATATGTTCAACACAGAAACAACTGGACTTTATTTGTCTGCTACAAATAAAGTCCAGTTGTTTCTGTATTGAACACCTTTTTTTGATTTTAAAAATGTAATCAGTCAGAGAAAGGTGACTGTGTGGTTGAACAGAGCTGCTTCTAGCCTCCTTACTGCTATTATATTATTATTTAGGTATTATGTGGGTTGTAGCGGTGGCGTCTCTCCACTTCTCAGAAACATCCAGGCTGAACCTAGCCTGGTTAAAACCAGACCCTTGTCCTTCACTTCGCTTCGTACTAGGGTCTGGACTTTCTCCATTGAGAAACGATTCTTGCTGGAGGCGTGGCCTCTGTCTGAGGAACAAAACCATTGGATCTTAGAAAAATTTTGAACAGGGAAAGCATTCTGCTCCCTCCCCCTCTGTGCTCTGCCGAACTTGACATCAGCTCCGCCTCCTGCTGCATTTTCTCTCGCTGCCTGCATATTCTGTGTTTATATGTTAATAAAACGTTTGAAAAATATAAAATAAAACCATGTAGCGCTGGTCCAGCACACCAGAAGACCAGAAAATATGCAGGGACTCGGGCAACAACGTAAAACCCGAGTTTTTTTCTCTCGTGACAACCTGAGGCACTTCCTTATTCTTTGCACTCAGCGGAGAGAGAGGAGGAGGAGGAGGAGGGAGCGATCACTTGACTTTTGGCCAAAAAAACAAAAGAAAACTCCAGATAAGGGATTAAGAAGGGGAAATTAATACATTTGTGTCACATATAAAACAGTCCTGCATCGCTTTGAATGAGAACATGCGGCTGCTCGCTGGCTGCGCGCTGGGACAGGTGGGGGCGTGGGTTAGGGGCCAAAAACTCCGCCCCTTCTGTTCTCTGATTGGTCCGGTCAAAAATCAGCCGGAGAAATCGTTGTCTATGGGAGAAGTCCCAGACTGTGCAGTGAAGGGAAATGAGAATTGAGCGGAGCTGTGCAGGAAGGCGAGGGCCAGGCTAAGATCACTGGACTGGAGACTGATGACAAATTAAAGTGATAGATGTTTTAAATCGTAGCCAAAGAATCCAGAACTACTTGGATAAAAGAGATGAACTTCAAGATCAGATCAAAAAGGATGACTGCAAACGACAGAATTATAAAAAAAAAGCAATACCGGAATTGTCCAGAATACATAAACTGAAGGGAGAAAATCTTTTGGACAGATGAGACAAAACTGGAGTTTTTTGTCCACAAGTCCCATCAGCTGTGGGCTCACAGACTCCAAAAAGAAATGTACAAAGAAAAGAGACTGCAGTTCCTCAGTTCTGTTCTGGGGCTGCTTTGCTGAATCTGACACAGGGCAGTGTTTCCCCTACCATTATTCAAAGAGGGAGCCCCATCCTGTCAACAGTACCGAGCACCCCGCCTACCACATCCCTCATACCCCCACCCCCCCTTCTGCTCTGCCACTTCCAGATGTGGAGCAGAGATTGTAGCAGCTCAGCTCAGATCCAAACAGAAAGAAGAAGAAGAAGAACGCAATACAAACATGGCACTCCACTACTCCTACACCCCGTTGACAACTGCTAGCACTAACGTAGCTCTA
>JBBPBX010002173.1:75287-93337 GCA_038048925.1 Garcialebias charrua | reverse complement strand
GCCTACCGGCCATCAAACTGGCAGTACTTCAAACGTAGGGTGTTTTCCTCAGCAGGTCCTCCACGCCAATTCCTCCGTGTCCAACGGTGCCCATACCCGTACCACCTCGAGCCTTGCCAGGCTCAAGCAGCAGTAGCAGAAGCGACAGCCCTAGCATCATCTCAGTCAGTGGTTCCCCTCAGGATTCCGGCGTCAGTGTGCGACCAAACAAACGCAGGGTATCTGACCCTGTTGCGCATCTGCTAGAGAAGCTATCTCAAGACAGGGATAATGTACATCAGGAAAGGGGCAACATTCAGAAAGCGCACAATTTGGAGTGGGATCAGATCAACCGGGAGAAAGGGTGGCTTGCTCAGGAGTGGGTGCGGCTCAGTAATGAAAGGGAGCAGTTGAAGGCAGAGAGGGATCATGAAAGGGAGCAGTTGAAGGCAGAGAGGGATCATGAAAGGGAGCAGTTGAAGGCAGAGAGGGATTATGAAAGGGAGCAGTTGAAGGCAGAGAGGGATTGGGTCAGTTTGGAGAAGGAAAAAATTAATGAGTACAACAGAAAGCGGCATGAAAGTGAAGACGAAGTGTTTGGAGTCATGGTTGCAGGCATTCTGACTCGTGTTGATTCCACTCACAAGGCAGTCATTAAACTCAAAATCTGCCAGCTACTGTTTGATGCAGAGCAGGACTTCCCCGCTGCAAAGTAGCTATATTATTGTTTTAAGTGACAATGTATGAGTGTGTGCAACATCTTTTTCTTTTTAGCTAAAATAAAAATGAAGTCGTTTGAGACATTTCGTAATCTCCATCTTACAACATTACATGGGACCGTTCAATACTACTGTTTACATTTATTACTACTGTTAACATTTACATTACTTTTTTATATTTAGATTTATTACTACCGGTACTGTTTACATTTAATACTACTGTTTACATTTACACTACTTTTTTATATTTAGATTTATTACTACTGTTTACATTTATTACTACTGTTTACATGTAATACTACTGTTTACATTTACACTACTTTTTTATATCTACACTAGAGTTTTTCTGTGTTTTTTCACCACAGTTCGTTAGCTAAACATGTGGACACACGTTTCCGATCATTTTTATGCACTCGTAAGCAGTTTTTCGATGAAAAACGAGTGTTTGTAGTCGCGCTAGCAAAACCGTTCCAATTTACGAGCGAAATTCCGGACTTACGAGACACGTAGCGGTCGTTCCGAATTACGAGATTTCCATGTTACGAGCAACTCGTTGTAACGGAACTCGCTCGTAAGTCGGGGACTACCTGTATATATATTTTTTTTTACTAGCCTTATTACATATGCCACTGTACCTCTATACCAACATCAGCTACCTCATACATAAACTTCATATGCTGCTTTGTAACTCTTTTACAAATGTCAATGCCAGAACTTTCATTTTTTTATAGATATACTTTTTACACTTTTATACTACTATTCAAAAAACTCAGGAAAGTATTACACTTTTGTTATTTCATTTTATGCTTATGTTTATTAGATGTTTAGTGTTTTAGTGTTGGTGTAACTTTTCATACTTTCATACTACTTACAGTACTACTATGCAAAAATTACTATGCAAATACCTGTACTCAGGACAGTATCACACTTTTGTTATTTCATTTTATGCTTATGTTTATGCAATTTCAATACTGTGTATGTCCTGTACATGTTGCAGTTTTTACAATAAAGTTGACTTTGACTTTTGACTTTGACCCTGTATTATTAAAATAGGATTAAGCCTTATTTAGGTTGTAATGTAATTGAGTAAAGTGGAAAGCACAAAACATATTTGCATATCAACATGTCAAATTTGGAAATAAACAAACATTGCTAAGTCCCAGGAACAAAATTAGATTTTGAAGTGCATCCGGGTACTGTATTTTTAAGTGGTTTTTCCTCAAAATCTTCATTGATGCTTGTCCATAAAATAAAATAAAAATACAAAGTATTGTTGTAGTTTTATTTTTGACAGTTCATTCAAATGATACATTTGTAAGGCATAATTACACATTTATCAATTATTTTCAGACAGCATGCAATTTTTGAACACATTAAACACCATCTCTACAGGTTTCTACACATTCCACTTCACACTCCTAGTGAAATAAAGGATACTACACATTGAGATTTTTCGTGTCAGGTAGCAACGCTTAATTTTTAATTCAATATGGGACTTATGTTTACAATGCCATTTCAGGTTTCCAAATGATTCTAACATCTACGGTAATGTTCTTACAATTCTAAAACAGTCTGATGTCCTACGTTGATGCTTTCACAGAGTAACTTTCACTGTAAGCATCCTCTCCGTACCACCGCGTCCTGCCAGGGTACAAGACCCTGCGGGGTCTGAAAGAAACCCTTCAGGTCATTTCGGTCACCAATTGCTGCCCTTGACGCACGTGCAGCTGAGAGTCGTCCTGGCGCCAAAAGATAGCTGTCCCCCTGCACCTCTCTTCTCCATTCACCTGGCACGAGGTCCCCGGCTGCTGTAGCCCCATCGACAAAACTGGGCGGGATGTACCGGTACCTGGATACTGCTGAGGTTGTTGAATCTGTGTGAACCAAAAAGTTGTGCAGAGCCACACACGCCTTCACCACGTCCACAGTCTTATCAGGGTGGAACTCTATGGGGTGACAAAAGATCCGCCAGCGTGCTGCCAGGATGCCAAACGTATTTTCGATGACACGCCGCGCTCTTGAATGCCGGTAGTTGTAGATTTTGCGCCCATCATCAAGGTTGGTACCTGCACGATGAACACTTGTTTAGATCAATATGTGTGGTTACTCCTAGTAGCAAACTATATAACGGATACATTACACAAATACAACATACAGTACCTGGATAAGGGCGCATCATGTTCACATGTAATGGGAAGGCTGCATCTCCGAGGAACACGTGAGGGACTTTGATGTTGGTGCCAGGCAGGTTGTCAGGTCTGGGCAAGTCCAGGGTCCCACGAAGAAGCCGTGAACCAAATTCACAGCTCTGGAAGATGCCACCATCACTTTCACGGCCATATGAGCCTATATCCACCATGGTGAAGCGGTATTTGGCATCACACACCGCCATCAGCACAATAGAGTGAGTTCCTTTGTAAATGAAGTAGTCACTCCCTGCATTTGTAGGTGCTTTCATCTGCACGTGTTTTCCATCCACACAGCCTAAACAGTTCGGGAAATTCCAGACTCCAAAACTCACGTGCTATTTCTGCCCACTCCTGACCTTTTGGCATTGACACAAAGTCTGACTTCAGGGCGTTCCAGATAGCTTGGCACACCTCAGACACTATCAGGGAAACCGTAGTTGCACCAAGTTTGTAGCTGGCTGCTACACTTTTCTGGCTGCTACCTGAAGCCAGGATTCTTAAAGTCACTGCCAAACGCTCGGGTAATGTCACAGGACTGCTGTGGGTCCTTCCATGTTGCATAAAAGGCGAAATACGATGTAGCAGGTCATCAAATCTGCATGCAGACATGCGGAAGTAACTGAAGTGCATTTGGTCGTCATTGTGACTCCGCATCTGCTTCACCAGTATGGTATATTCCCCATCAGTACGTCTCTGAGAGTGTAATGGCCAAACATACCATCTCCTGCGTCTTCTTCGTCTCATTAAAATTGCAAGACAGAACATCTGTTGTTCAATTATAATTTGCTCCTCTAATAAAGACAGTTCAAGAAGCGAGCGGGAAGCCATTTTGTTTGTGTTATGACGTCAAACAGTTCTTCTTCTACGGTAGATTTCTTCTTCTACACCCTTTCTTGTAACATATGCACAGGTTTGAGAGGGTACTGCCACCTGCTGGTCGGTAAAAGAACAGCACTTTGCCATGCGCCGCCGTGCGACAACTATAAACACAGAGGCGACACTGTAAACTCATTTCGCCGCACGGCACAGTGCACGCGCAGCGCGCGCGCTCCAGCCTGCGGACCAAAGCGCGAGTCTAACTCAGCCTTCAAGGCCCCGGCATAGCTCTGTGTAAGGCAGTACGCCGCTGTGCGCCGTACGTACGCCGCTGTGCGCCGTACATACGCAGAGGCACAAGCGTAGTCCCGCAGGGCATGAACGCGCAAAGCTCAAATTTTACGTACGCGAGGCGCGTTGTCACAATAAACTGCCCGGCGCCGGACTGTTTTGTATGTGACACAAATGTATTAAATCCCTTTTCTTCATCCCTGATCTGGCCTTTTGTTTTTTGCCAAAAGTCAAGTGATCGCTTCCTCCTCCGTTGACTCCATGACTGAAATGAATGAATTTGTCACGAGCGAATTAAACTCGGGTCCTACGTGGCTGCGCGAGGTTCTACAGATTTCCTGGTGAGCTGTGGGCTGCAGGACCAGCGCTCCCTGTTTTTATTTTTATTTTTTAGAACTTTTTATTAACATATAAAGTTTAGAACACCGCAGCGGCTGCAGCCTGAGCCAACTCGTGCCTTTTTTTTTCACCCGACCTGTCAATCAATTCAGTAGGCGTGTCAGCAAATGACCAATCAGCGACCTCAGTTTGTCCCGTAGGTAAACGCTCTGTGCGCAGCTGCTCAAATTACGACAAGAATTTGGAGCGAAAACGCGAGCCTTTAACGCGAGAACGAATGCAGAGCTGTGCTTGTGAACGCATGCGCACAGAACACGCGCGTAGAGCGGCGTACAGGCCATACGCAAAGCTATACCGGGGCCTTCAGTCCGACCAGAGGAGGCTTTCTTCGGACACATGAGCTGGAAACGGTCGGTGGACTCTCTGGAAGTGTCAGAGCTCCAGAGCAGGAGGCCGGGCTGCGACAGAGTCAGTCCGACCAGTGGAGCCTGCCTTCGGACACATGAGGTGGGAACGGTCGGTGTACCCTAGAGGCTGAAAGTGGTACTGCACCATTTTTTGCCAAAATGAAAAACGGTCATACCTGAGCCAAAAAATTGGTCTAAAGATATGGGGAAAAATCTATAAACAGGTCTTGCCTCTCTATAGATCGCAGGGCATGCAAATTAGCAAAAAGGTGCGACCTATAGTCTGGAAAATACGGTAGTTGACCATTTTTGTTTTGAGTGACGTTGATTTGGCTGTGGTGTCAACACTGGCTTTACCAAACAATGTTGCTGGTTTTGTGTTCACAAGAATTGAATCTCGACTCTGAATCTTGAGTCGGTTTCCAAACTGATCAGTACAGTGGCAGCACATTAACTATTTTTTTTTTTTTTTTTTACTAAGATCTAGCAGGCTCATGCTTTTCAGGTACAGACCAGGAAGAGATTTTTGCAACGCATTACCATAGTAATAATAAAATAGATGCTGTTCAAGTTATAGGAGCAGCTAGTTTGGCCAAATTAATGTTGTAGCAGATTTGACATCAGTTTCTTCAGTGAGTGAAGAAAACACGGAACAGGTTGGCAGCTGACGCACACAAAAAAAAACACATTTATTTTACTTATTTTGCTTATGGCTTTCTGTTGCATCATATCCAGTGAAAGTGTGAATATACTTGTAAACAGAATGAGGTGTTGCAGCTGAATAACCTGTGCCACTGTCAATTTGTTTCACTGATTTGCTTTGAAAACTGTATTTTTTTCCCTAAACCAGCCTTCTTATTTGCAGTGTTTTATGTTGGATGGAATCCAGATGTTTAGAGCTGGAGACTCATCCAACCTGAAAAAAGCTTGTTCATTGGCATTTGATAAACTGGTGGATAATTTTTCTAGAGGTTAGATGTCTGGTTGATCAGCGTTACCTTTGTGCATCTCTTGCACAGGTGGCTGTATTGACCAACAGCCTCGACGTGCATGAAAAATAATCATACCTTAACTCTGCCGTCCCCTATCCTCCTTGCCTCCCTCCTCCAGGGTTCCTGCACACCACTGATGGTGGCCACCTTGCACCCACCCCCAACAGGCATTGCCCCCCAGTACTCCCTGCCCCTCGGGCTGGGCACTGGGGTGGGTCGGCCCACCCTCCTGGAGCACACAGCCACTGTGCTGGTAAAGCAATGACGACATCTTGTGAAGAAAGACCTCTCACTCCCTCTTCCACTAACAATGCCATCTATTTCCCTCACCACTCCTTTGTCTTTTCATTTGTTTGCAAGTTTCCTATTCTTTCTGTGTAACACGTCTTGTGGGACTAGTTTTTTACTTCTTGCTTCAAGTTCCACGTTTTTACATGTGGACTTGTCATGGTTGTCAAAACCTACGTTTAACCATACAGTAGTCCCTCGTTTATACCGGGGAATCCGTACCCTGAAGCCCCGCGATGAATGAAAAACCACAAAGTAGGAATAGTAGTAAAAGTATGGCTGCACTCTCGGCCACGCCCACTTCTCCGCTCTGCACTGAGATCAGCTGTTCAGCTGCACGAGGAAGCTTCTCCCACATCTGCGAGCTGCCCACAGATGCTAAATCATTTTAAATAATTTATTTTAAATAAAATTCCATGCCGATCGTGCGGCTCATTCGTCAACCAGCCACTTGTGTGTGTATCCGGTTGAAAACTGCGATAGAGCGAGTCCGCAATAAAACCAACCGCAAAGTAGTGAAGGACTACTGTACACATTTTTATAGGTAAATTAATTTTTATTACGGTAATCTGGCGTCATGTTTTAATATTTGCATTCATCTTTGTTCCTCCCTGTTTTGACATTAGATCAATATAAAATTCTACATCGTCTTCCTGCTCCAAAGAGACACCCCCTCTCATATCCTTCACGCATTTTCATCCCCCAGTTCCCCCCTGCATAGGTGTACTCGGGGCATGGAGCCGCATGCGTTGTTGAGTTGGTCTGCGCTTTGCTTGCAGCTTCTTTTGTCCTGTTCTCCCATGATATCAGCCATGGAGGCAGCAGCTACATCATCTACTAAAAGCTCTCCCCAACCTCCTGCCTGACTCTGACACGTCTTCTCTTTCAGCCCCAGAACTTGTGGCATGCCTTTTTCCCAAGCAGACTGTTTGGCATCAGGGAACTAAACTGATCTGTTTCTTCTTTAACAGGCACCATGGTTCTGCGTATACTTCTTTATACATGATCTGTTTACAGCCTGTTGTTGTTTATGCTTTGCATGGTATCATCTTGTGGATTTGTTGCAGGCCAATGCTATGATTTGAGGAATGGCTTGGAAATGGTTGCTCACTCTTCTAGCTTTATGCTTCTGCTTCTGTAGGAAACTGGCGACTGGCTTGTCTCTTTGTATTCAGTTTTCAGATTCATTTCTTGGCATGGCTTAATTAGTGTGATCCTTACCAGCAATCAATGTTTTTGTATTTACTTTGTTCAAACAAATATAAATATACATTACATCTATTCAGGTGGGTTATTTTTCTCAGCAGGCCTGGCCAACTGGTACCCAGCAAATCCTCATCCCGTCATCGTGGCAGCAGGTCCCAGGTGTGGCCATCCACAGCTCTGCCCATCAGTCAAATGTCATGGAGTCCCCACTGGAGACTGTCCACTCAGAAGCAGCTGTGCAGCAAGGACACAGCTGGCGGTGGGTTCATTAACAGTTTATAGTTGAAACGCATGTATAAACTTTCAGTCCTTCAGTTGTGCCATTAATTTTCTTTATTTTTATTTTCTCTTGTTCCACAAGCATAACATTTAAATATGCCTTTTTATATTTGTTTTAACTGTGTTCTGTTGGAGTTCTGTTTATTCTGAAGTTTCTCAAAGACCATTTATCATTTTGATTTAGAACTTGTCAACACAATCACATGCGAGTAATTTTCTACTAAATTAATTAATTTTGGATAATTTAATAAGGAATTCCATAGGCTTTGTTGCTTTTCATATTACATATGCTTGGATTTAATTGAATTTAGTTTGTAGTTCTGAGTTGAAAGGTGAGGGAGATTACTGTGTGGTGGGGGGAGGATGAAGCTGTAAAACCTAAAGTACATACAATTTTTACACACTTTGATGCATTTGAGATTTGCACATCTTGAAGAGTTGTAGTTGTCTGTATTATTGTATTTTTGTGTTTGTGTACAGTACTAACTTTTTTTTTTATCCTACAGGAATGTGAGTCAAGCCAGGACACAGCAAGAGAGAAAGAAAGTAAAAACCAGATGTGCAGAAAACAGAAACAGGTTTGTAAAACCCTGAAGCGTTTCCTAATCGGTCACTAATGAAGGTTATTACCTGGGCCAGCTAAACTCTTATTTGAAGTAAAAACAAATTTGATACCTTGATTAATGAATTCCTTTCTTATTAAAATCTGTTGTTGACTATCTACCTTCACCTATTAGCCAGCCTTACATGATGCTTTGTGTGTACGTTTTATGGATTAATCAGTTGTCATTCTTTTCATACAACAGTCTCAGATACTTTGTGCTATGGCAGAAAACAATCTGGATAAGAGTTTTAAAATGGTCCCAACAATCACAAGTTTCCCTGGTTTTGACAAGATCAGCAGACTGAAACATTCATGTAGAGTTTCAGAAGAAAATTAGCACAATTGGATTTTAATGACCACTTTATTTCATGGTTTATCAGCTGAATAAATGTACGTCATAGTAGCATCAGAAAACAAAACCAAAAATTGGGTCTCATGGCACAAAAATGTCTTTACCCTTCAACAGCTGGTGCCATAATTTTTAACATGAATGTAGACACTTAAAATAATAAAACAGCAGCAACAAATGGTCTGAGTGCTGAAAATGATGAGTGGGTGTGTTGGCACATGTGATATTTTTATAAGGGCACTTGAATGAATCATTACAGCAATGAGATTTTATTTTTACCTGATTCCATTTTAATGGTTACTCTAAATTACATTTGATTTTATATTTTGAACCTTGTTTAGCATATTATAATAGCAGGTTTGACTTCATGGCAAGTAAAACTGATCCGTTATTGAGCCAAAAACAAAACGACAGGAAGTTTGCAAAGGCTTACCGGTAAATGGTTTTACAGATTATGCAAGAAAGTTCATGCTCAACAATCCAGGTACCAAATCCAATAATTCTCAGTCGGGTCTTCTGGACAGTTTCTTTTTTATAGAAACGTTTCACCCCACATCCGGAGAGCATCATCAGGTGTTTACTGCTTGGTGGGGGAACAATGTGCTGGAACTCCTCTGTCTGATGATGCTCTCTGGATGGAGGGTGAAACGTTTCTATAAAAAAAGAAACTGTCCAGATGAACCGACTGAGAATTATTGGATTTTACAGATTATGTTTGCTCTTGTATTACTCGTGTTAAAATGGATCTGCTTTAAGAGGAAAAACATTGAATATTTGTTTTTGCTTTCTCTGTAGGGGTGCATCTTTACTCAGAAGCAGTGTTGTGACGGCGTCCACCTCCGCTGTCGTGTTGTCTCAGCCAATCATCATCTCCGACACACCCAGCCCAGCCATCAGCATCATCACTATTCACAGCGACACTGACACGGAGGACGAACGCAAGTTCCACCCAGCCAGGTGAGTGAGAAGTTATTCTGATGGTCGCCTCACATTTGTTTACATGATGGAGAAGTAACACGTTGTCCTTTGACAGCGCTGGCTTGGGCCGCTCCGAGCGCACGGTCATCAGCTGTGTAACCGTGCACGACTCGGACTCCTCTACAGCCAGCCCCCTGACCCCGCTTCCCCGCACCCTGAACACGACGAGCTCCCTGTCTTCACGGCAGGCCAAGTCTCTGGCAGTGGTGGCTCCTTCGGTTAAGAAGCAGCCGTCAGAGAGGGGGGCAGTGTCACACAGTCGCCTGGAGACTGGTGAGTGTTGTTGCCATTAATGATTTTTAAAGATGAATGTTGTTGGGCATGAAAGCAGCATGATTTAATAACATCCTTTGACCTGCAGTGAACTGCATAAAACCTAAGCGATCGTCCATCCGGCAGCCCTGCAGTTCAGGGGAGAGCATGGATCGAAACAGGCTGGTCCCGAGCCAGTCCCACCCCTTAAACCTCAGCCAGGTGAGTCTTTCAACACTTTGAAACAATATGGATAAAAATCTTTCACTTGACAAGATGTGAACAGATCTACTTGAACGCAGAGCTTTCAAAGTCTTTTCAAAGTGTCAGTCACTGCTGTGATAGCAAACTTTTGTTTTTTTATTTAACATCCGAGTCGCTGCAGGTTTGAAAAGGATGCTCGCAAAGCATTTTTAATCAAAAGCAGTCTTAAAATTTCAAACCTCTTTTAGAGATTATTGTGCAAGGTCTTAAGTTTGCTCCTAAGATATCAAAACTTTACATAAAACCTGAATAAATAAATAATCAGCCTATTGCTGAGTTTACAGTGGACGAGCAGAGTAACAGTTAAGATATCTAAAATGATCTCCAACATGGTTTCTGTGTTTGAGCTTCCAGTTCTCCATCTGTTGTCTTGGATTAATAAATTAGACATATTTTTATATGCCTGTTGAAGGCGGACGTATTGAGGCATAACCTCAGTCTGTCCGTGAAGCTTTCTCTTGTCCCACACATTACTTTTGATCTAACAACACTGCATATGTGCCACCATTAGATGGCGTATTATGTAATATTTTAATCACCCCAGCTCTGAGGTGAAGGTCACAAATCAAGGTCAAATTATTGAGTCTTAGCTTGCCCAGGCCATTGCTACAGATTGCTGAGTAATAGTTTGTCAACGGGCGTATAATGTGCCGTATGCGCTCCTCTTGTTCCCTGCATGTAACGAGATTATAACATTATCTTCTTGCCCATGGATGAGAAATGAAGAAAAAAAATACATAAATGTCCTCATGAAGAATTATAATTAACTATAATTTAACATTGAATATGAGACTTTAAAAACAACATGCTGTTGAACTATTATGCCTGGCTGACGTTTATGTTAAATGTTTCCCTTTAGGTGCAGTCGGTGGTTTCTTCATCTCAGGAGCGTTCAGGGGTGTCCCACAGCAACTTGTCTCTCCACCGTCAGGAGACTTTCCCTCCGACGGTGTCTGCCTCTCACTACAGCTTCCCTGACGTGTCCGCCTTGGCGTCAGGCTCAGCTGCCGCCACCAGCCTGTACACATACCCCGCCTCCACTGCCCTCTCCTCGGCCTCTCAAGCCATGGAGCAGCTGCTGGCTCGTGGTCACGGCAGCCACGGACACTCCCCCTCCACCTATGCAGCAACGTACACCTCCTCCAGGAGAGACTCGGCCAGTCGCAAGGAGTCTGTCAGCAGTCTGCTGCACGGCCTCCCTGCATCATACCAGCATCAGTTCGCCGCTGGTTCTCCGTACGTCAGTGTGACGCCCCGCGGTGAGGCATACACTGCTTACCAGCTCAGCCCTAGGCGCCTCACACAGTACCCTTACCTATAGGGGGTCCTATCAACGTCCCTGAACATACCATCACAAAGGGACAACTGTAGAATTACTGATGGTCACCTACTAGTTTGCTGCTTCAAACTACAAGGAAGCATTTCAGCCCTAGCTAATATATATATATGCTCTTTAAAAAAAATACTTTTGGTATTATTGCATCCTAATCGTTTTTCCATTAAACAACATATTTTATCCCCAACCTCTTTTATTAAATTAAGGCTTTGTGTTAACCATATGTTAAACGTGTGTTTATCTTGAAGTTTTGTGCAGAGAGAGATGATCCTCCTTTCACAATCCCTGCATCTTAATTTTCCCACAAGCCTTGCATTAAAGTCTCCACACACTAATCTGTTGTGGCCCTGTGTCATTAGTGAACATCAAGACTTAAATCAAGGCTTAGTACCTCCGTTTGTTGACTCGTGTCTTTTACCGTTTTAAATTTGGTCAGTGTGAAAAGTCAAGGATTATGTACTAAGAGACGAGATGAGGTGAAAACTGTGATGGATGATGTTTAGACTAGGTACACATTGTGTTTGTGCGTTTCTGTAGTGACTGTGTTTTAGGCAGGATTGATCTTGTTTGTATGCAAATGGATTTAAAGCTACATAACTGAGTGCAGAATGTACCACTGTTCAGAGTGTGATCACCTTCTCCAGGAATGATGGAAAACTTCATTTGTTAAAAGAACGCTTCAGCTCTTCCTTTTTCTTCTGGAGCGTCGGCCTCCTTAAGATTAATTTTCATCTGCATCCAACCATCTGTTCTATATAAACCTGTGAATCTTAACTGTAGGACCTACTAAAGCTAAAACTGAGTCGAAGCCAGTTGTTTTCACTTGTAACATGTTAGGAAGCTGTAACAAACTACTGTGCTGCACAAAAACTAGTTTATACAAACATTTGCAAATTGTCTGGTTCTTGATGATTATTTCATGTTATTCAGACTTTTATTCAAACACACATTCTTCTGTCCTGCCAAGAGTATTTATCTGCAGGTTCCTTTCAGGAGGGAGGACTATTAAGACTTGATTGACCCCCCCCCAGCATGTCTATTTTAAGATGTAAGGTGTCTGAATATTGTGTGAGTGAGTGTGTTAATCCACCTTGTGTTATTGCATCAGTTTTGTGTTGTAATGTCCAAAAATATACCTGTATTTTATCCACAGTATAGTCAGAGAGGCAGTTTGTTAAACTTATTTCAGGCAAAAGGGTTTCAATAATCTGTCACAGTTTCCAATAAAATAATAATCTCACAGTGACTTGATTTTTTTTTCTCCTCCCAGAAACTGAATCCATGTGTAGAAATGAAATGACCAATTCTTGTATTGTTCAGGGGAGTCATAATTCATATAAAATGTTCTTTAAACAGTGCTAAATAACAGATGAGAGAAATTACTTTTTAAAGGATTTTTTTAAATCAATCTTTAAAGGAGACCACAGATAGGTTTTTAAAATTTTTATGGTATGTCTGTGGGGTTACCAGACAATGTTCATTCAATTTAATACACAAAATAATTCTTAGATAATCAATTATACCCTTTTTAATTCTGCCATTTTTAACTTTCGTTTTGAACGACTGGTTTATGATAATGAGATCTCGTGGCCACGCCCTTCAAAGATCTGTTTACATTAACTCCGCCCTCCAAAGGCAGACGAGGATGTCTGAACTCGCGTTACTGCCACCCAGAGCCCTGTATAGCTGAACTGGACCGCGACGTATTTATTGTGGGACAGATCAGACGTGTACAAGTTGTGTCATTTTTAGTTTTTCCTCTGTAATAAATGTACAACTCCCCTGACGTCTCCCTCCCACTGTGCGCATGCGCTGGAGGGAGCGGATGTCACTCGCAACGGACACACACACAGCGGGGCTGTCTCCCTCGATCAGCGTGCGCGCACACACACACACAGGTTTGTTAATGTGGTTTAGCGGTACGTAGTCTGGCCTGCTATGACATAAACCAACACACACACACACACTGCAACATGCTGCATCGCTGTTCATTCAAGACTCCCATCTGAAGTGGGTGGAGCATCACCAGGGGTTGCTAGGTGACGGGGCGGGACAAAGGTTGGGGTTGTGGGTGTGGTTTGTGACGTCACAAACCGCAGGAAGTGAAAACGAAGTGTTTCTATCAAAGATAAATAAATATACTTAGAGTAAATAAACCACTGGGTGCATTTTTTGGCACTAGGACTTTTTTTATGAAGTACATACCCAAAGTTGAGTAAAAAAAACATTAAAAAGTGAATTTTGAATCTGTGGTCCCCTTTAAATAGGCTCATAAAAAGGTTCCAGAGAACGAGTGGTTTGCTTCGTTTACTCAAAGTCTGCACTGCCCGTCTGATTCAAAAAGACCTGGGGCCTCATGTACAGAGACTTGCGTGGACTTCTTACTGAAACGTGACGTACGGTCAAATCCAGAAAACGGCGTACGCACAAAAAAATCCAGATGTATCAAACTGTGCGGACGCCGGAATCCACGCACATTGCTTTTGTACATCACAATCAACGTGGAATTGAGCGCACATGAGAGAGTGGCCGACTCCGCCTTTGACACGCCTCCATATAATATGCAAATGTTTTTCTTAGTTAATTCTAGATGGTATTACTGTTTTTCTCTTGCATTTGTTGTTGGATGTAACTGGGACCCCGTGTACATAATCTCGTTTTCATGTACCACATGCGGTGCAAATGACAATAAAGACTCTCTGACTCTGAAATTCATTTAAATATGCCTTGCACCAGAGGAATGTCGTCTTGTCCCATCATACATCACGTTCTTCAACTGCTAAAACAGCTAAAAATAAACAAAAAACAAGAATTTAAGCTGTGCAAAACTATTCAGTCTTTCTGTTTTTTATATTTTTTGCAGGTTTTCATTTAAATATGCCCTGCACCAGAGGAATGTCGTCTTGTCCCATCATGCATCACGTTCTTCAACTGCTAAAACAGCTAAAAATAAACAAAAAACAAGAATTTAAGCTGTGCAAAACTATTCAGTCTTTCTGTTTTTTATATTTTTTGCAGGTTATATTCTAATTGCGTCCATGTGGATGTAATAATTGTTAATCATGTGTGTTTGGTGTGAACAATAATGATTTTCACATCATGAACAGTTTCTCAGAATCACCTCTAGGTGTCGCCAATGGAACCAAAACCACAGAAACGTGCGTACGCCAACCCTGGAGTGGCGTGGGGCTGCGCACATTTCCACGTTCAGTTTTTTGATACATACGGAGTTTTGCGTGGAAAATGGCGTACGCAAGGTTTTTGTGCGTACGCACCGTTGATACATGAGGCCCCAGAGGAGTGACTTTACTTTCTGATTCATGGACAACAGTTATTTATTTATTTATTGGTCATCATGCTTCAGGTAACTTGTAACTTTTCATTCCAGCACGTTTGGAAAAGTTCCCTTTTGAGCCCAGTATTCAGAGAAAAAGCAACAACCTTGAGCTGCAGCGTTTACAGACAAAAGTCCGTGTTTGAACATTCTTGCTCTAGTTAGTCTAGAAACTCAAAAATCCCAATTATCACATTAGAGTTTCTCCAGTGTAAATGACAACCTTCTGTCCCAAACTGGGGCCCAAAACTACCATTTCTTCACCAACTCTGCACTGGTTTCATGTGAGAAACTGTCTGAAAAGCTTAAAAAAATAAAATAAGGTACAACAGTTGCCAGGAGGGGTTGCTTCTGTGGGTGGAATTTGTAACTGTCCACCCCAGGTACCAGGTAGGGATTGTTGCAGAAGAAATTTGATTTTAGCACTAGCTACCAAATCCTGGTCTACTGCTCTGAGGCCATGGGACCGTGTTGCCATGGTCCAGCCAGCACCAGGGTGCAAAGAGGGACATGATGAAAAAATGATGGTGTGCGGGGGATGTGTTCTGCAATGTTTTGGCCTCTGAAAATAAAGAATCTGTCTTTGAAAACAGTGTTTTTTATTCAGACATGCTGGTTTCCTCTTTCCCGAGGTCCGTGAACGCATCTCCAGGTTCGTGCGATACAAACAAAGCACATTCTTTCACACAAAGCCGAGCTTCAAGTGGTTTCGATGTTCCTCCTGTAACCACTCCAGCCCCGCCTCCCCGTACGAAGACGGGGGCATGTGTACGTGACTGCCAGCAGGCACAGAGTGATGCATTGCACAGTCATGTCACACGAACATCTGCTTTTGTTAACACAGTTAACGCTCATGAGCCTGGCCTGGACAATTTAGTTCCAGCCAGGACATTTCTGTCTTTTTCTACAACGACTCAAGCTAAAGGTAATATCACTGACCCGTCTCAAAAAAGACGTTTCTCATGCTCACATGAGTCAAACGTGTGTCAGTGCTGCACCCGTGAGGCGACGTGCAGTAAACCTCCCTTTTCAGATCGGCATCCCTTGGGCCAACGCGGACTCTGTCCACTTGGCGGCGGTAGAGGCAAGATTATGTCTACTCAGGCAGCAGAACAAGATGGCTGCCCACTTGACAGATCACAGAGCAAATTGGTTACAATCTTGCACTCTGAACAAGTGGTTACGGAGTCTGGTTCGCGACGGTTACACTCTGCAGTTTGCAAGGACGTTACCCAGATTCAACAGAGTTTTGGAGACAACTCTCCACTCCTGCACAGGGGGCGGCGCTAAGATTGGAACTACAGGAACTTTTGGCGAAACACGTCATTTCCGGGGTCCCTCCCGACGAGGAAATGAACGGGTTTTATTCAAAATATTTTCTTGTTCCAAAGAAATCAGGAGGTCTCAGGCCGATTTTAGACCTGTCTTTTTTCAACGACTACATTATGAAATGTCCCTTTCATATGTTAACGTTGAAGCGCGTCCTCGAGAACGTGACGTCAGGGGACTGGTTCGTATCAATCGATCTCAGAGATGCTTACTTCCATATACCGATCGTCCCCAAACACAGGAAGTTCCTCAGGTTTGCCTTTCAGGGAACCTGTTACAAGTTCAATCGCCTACCTTTCGGGTACGCGCTTGCGCCACAGACTTTTACGAAGGTCATCGAAGCAGCGTTACAACCACTATGTTCGAGGGGCTTCCGAATCATGTATTACATAGACGATCTGTGAGCACTATGGCTATGGGTGGCGGGATGACATCAATCTCGCCCCCATGCCTATGCTCACTCAACATTATGCATCTAGACAATTAGGGCCTGGGTTAGAGTTGGAGTGGAGGGGAAACTGGTATAATGCTAGCCTTTGCTCCTTCTCTTTCCCTTTTAAATACACTTTACAACAACACTCACCAACAGTACATTTGGGGACGGGGGTGTGTGTGTCGGGGTCTTGATTTGTTAATTTCAATTTTATTTATTATGTATTTATTTATATATTATTTATTTATTTTTCTCTTGCCCCCCTGGTTGCCTTGCGGACATTCTGGGGGTGGGCCGTCAGGGGTTGTGCTGGGGTGTGGGGGGGTTCGGGGCCTGTGGGTTCGCCGTGGGCGGGGCTGGCAGTGCGCTCCCTCTGGGGCTGCTTGGGCTCGGGTGTCCTGTCCTGTCGGCAGGGCGCGGGGTGGGCCGGATCTTGGACGTCTGCTGCTCTCCACCCCAGAATGAATGGGTCTACCTCCTGGGTTTGGATGTGGGCTGCCCCATGTAGGGAGCAGGTACATGTCTTGGACCTAGGGGGTATAGAGTGTGCATCGGGATTATGAATGGAGCGTGTCGTTATTGTTTGTCTTTCTGTGACTGAGGGTGAGGATGAGGGTGGGTCTGAATGAGTGTGTCTGTGTATGAATGTTTAAGTGTCAGGCTGGGACTTGGACTGCCCCCTCTCTGATACTTCTGAGGCTACCCAGTGTCGCGCTCCTGCCACGTGGCCCCCTGGTGGGTGTTCCTCTGCCTACGGGCGTGCTTGGGGCCCTCACTATCTGGGGCTGGGCGCTTGGGCGTTTGTCAGCTCGGCCTGGTGGCTGCCTGGTGGGGCTCGGGTCCTCTGGTCCTGTCAGGTCTGGACCTGAGGGATGGGCGTCCCCGGTGCCCGAGCCTCGGTGACCGGCCCTGGGGCTACGTCGGTGCAGCGGGCTCCGGCGGGGGCCTGTGTATTGTCGCTGTTGACCCCGGGGGGTCATTGTGTGTGGTCCCTGGTGGGGTTCGTCCGGTTCTTCCACTTGGTCGGATCTGGGGAGTGGACGAGTGGCTCGTCCTGTTCGGGTGGTCCTGGGGACTCTGGGCTCGGGGTCCTTCCTGGGGTCTTGGGCTTTGATCGCCCCTTCGTCTGTCTCGGGCTTTGGGGGGACGGGTCTCTGATGCTTCACAGTCGCTACTAAATGTTCTATTGGAGGAACCTCATTCACTTATGCATGCTCACAACCACACACAAATGGATGCAGGGATGTATAGTAGATGTATGTAGATGGGTATATAAATGAATATAAATATATATGTATGTATATTGTATATATATTTGTAGGTATGGGTATGTGTATTTATAGAAATATTTGCAAGGTCATGAATATTATCAGTCTTTATGCTTGTATGTTTCGTTGTTGTGTTCTGTCATGTGCTTTGCAGGATTGTGGACGGAGGTTTGGTGTGTTTGCCTTGTGCTCTTTCTGTGGACAATTGTTGTTTTGTTGTTTTGTTTTGTTTTGTTGTCTCACTTTCTCTTTTCTTTCTTTCTCTATTAAAAAAAATAAAAAAAAAATAAAAAAAAAAAAAAAAAATAAAAAAAAAAAAATAAAATAAAATAAAAAAATATTGGAGTGAGAGGATGGCTATAAGGTGTGAAGGGAGGCCATCTATAAATGGAAAAAAA
>JBBPBX010002173.1:58220-70896 GCA_038048925.1 Garcialebias charrua | reverse complement strand
TTTTTATATATTTTTATTTTTTTGTTTGGTTTGGTTTGGTTCAGATGATATATAATAAAAAATTATAATAATAAATATATATAAACTGGTTTATATCCAAATTACTATACTGTATATAGTAAAGTATGATGAGTTATTCACCAACATACTTTCGAAGGTAGTAAATCTTTTCAAGCACTTTGATAACAGTTTATCTGTTTTAGCTGTGCTTTATAAATAAAGATGACTTGACTTTTCACTTACTGGGATGTTATTTCTTTCAATCAGCATTTGAAACTAAAATTTCCAGTCCTTGTACAGTACTTGATAGGATCACCACTGAAAACAGCGGGTTCTGGAACTGGTAGACGGCTAACGTTAATGGACTCTGCTAAAACCTTAGCTAGTACTGTTATTCCATATTGTGTGGCATAACACGGTTGCTCATTTGAGGTGTCTTGTCACCTCCTTCATCATGATTTTCTTCTCGCTGCAACTCTACAGCTTCAGCATCACAGTCGTTTTGCATGGCCTTCTCACTGCTCATTGTATACTTTGGGCCTTATTAATTCAGTTTAACATTAATGTCCTTATATTAAAGTCTGTAGCTTTAACTTAGCTTAAATACTACCTTTTTAATTTATTTATAAACTTGAATAATCCCCTGTTTTTCTTTTCTTTTCAAAATGAACATAAATGTGGTGTGTGTTTAATTCCCCTCTTAAATACCACTCTTTGAATATATTTACAAACTGAAATGATGTTCGCTTCAAAGATCAAGTTAAGCGTTGTAAATCTTAATCAGAATAAGAAATCTTTCATTTGTTACAAACAGAAAATTATTTTAATGTCAAACAAAATTATACAACTTGCTGCCCTTTTTTTGTTCACACTTAATTTGTCAAACACTTGTAATTCACTTAAAATTAGCTTTGTAACAATCACCAATTGTATGAAACAAACAATTTCTTAACTTTTAAACTTGTGCCTCTTTACCACAGCAGGTTACCCTTTAAGCACTTAGTCTCTTTAAAGTTAGCTAGGTTAATTCAACTGTTCACCATTAACTTATTTTAAAGGTGTAACTTGCTAGCAGATTAACCACGCTGAACTCCTGCACACTGTCTGCCTCTGGTTCGGGTGAACAACGCTTGCAGCGTCTTCCCTTTGAGTGACAGTCACTGCTTAACGAGTGCTCATTGTCGGCTCCGCTGCGCAGCTGCAGCGGGCTTCTCTCCTCCCCTGCTCCTCTCCAGACACACACTCTCAAGCACGTACCAGGCTGAGTTCTATGGCGATTCAATCAGAGTTCTGACTGAACTTCAGCAGTAGCAGAATGAGTTCAGACACTATCCATTCACAAAAAACAAACCCCAAAAAAAAATCCTTCGGGGGCCCCATGAACGCCGGGGGCCCTGGGCTTCAGCCCCGGGAAGCCCCTGCGAAAATCCGGGCTTGCGTGGGGCCACCAGTAACATCCTATGGCCCTTCTCTAGGACTCTGTGAAGGGTTGGCCAAATCAGAGAAAGGGGTGGGAAGGCATACAAAAGGACCTTCGACCAAGGATGAGCCAGATGCCCCCGTAAGGGAGTACCACAGGGGACACTGGGTTGACTCCTCTGTGGCAAATAGGTCCAACAAATAGGTCCAACTCTATCGCTGTGGAAGGACCACTCCCAAGCAGACCTCCGGCGGGAGAGAAAATCTGCAACCTGATTGTGCCATCCTGGTAAGTATGTCGCTCGCAGGGTGAGCAGACGAGTGGAGGCCCATTCCAGGAGCATCCTGGACACTGAGAAGTTGTGCTGACCTGGTGCCCCCTTGGTGGTTGATGTGGTAGACGGCAGAGGTGTTGTCTGACCGAACAAGGACATGCTTCCCCTCCAGGTGGGGCAGGAAGTGCCTGAGTGCCAAATGCACTGCCCACATTCATATGCTGGGAGCGGTCTCTTACATCCCAACGGCCATGGGCCACTCTGTGCTGCCACACAGCACCCCATCCTGTAGATCTGGCATCCGTCGTTACCACTTCCCTGCGACACACCACCACTCCCATGGGGACACCCTTGACCAAATAATCCTCATCCTTCCATGGAGCCAGGGCATGGAGACATGGCCACGTCACTGTACACCTGTGATGTCTGTGCTGTCTGGCATCCAGGCGAAAACTGTTGAACCACCTTTGAAAGGGGTGAAGAGATAGTAGGCCCAAGGGCACCACCCGAGTGACAGAGGTCAGTTTGCCTAGTAGCCGTAAGAATGTGACATATGGGAACTGCCTGCCTAGCCTGAACCGACCGGTCAATTGGAGAATGTCACCCCCCCCCCCCTTTGGACAGAAGGGTGTGCTGTCATGGAGGATGAATCCAGTATCACTCCAAGAAAAGTGATAGTTTGAGACGGAATCATGCAGCTCTTCTTCAGATTGACGTTGAGGCCCAACCAGGACACGTGTGCGAGCAGACGATCTGTGTCACGAAGGGCACACGTCTGAGACGGGGCGCAAAGAAGCCAATCGTCTAGGCATGGCAGGACCTTTATCCCGCAGGCCTGCAGGGGAGAGAGAGCTGCCTTCACACACCGAGTGAACACCCTCGGGGAAAGGGAGAGTCCGAACGGGAGCACACGGAACTGCCAGTGGCAACCCCGATAGGCAAACCTGAGAAAGCGGCGATGTTCTGCCGCAATGGGTACATCAAAATAAGCATCCTTCAAATCTATTGAGGTGAACCACTCTCCCCTCCTGACAGCCTGAAGGACTTCGGCTGTCGTGAGCATGTGGAAGGGTAGCACCTTTAGGTACTGATTGAGTCCCCTCAAATCTAAAATGGGACGGAACCCGCCCAACTTTGTTTGTACGAGGAAGTAGGTTGAGTAGTAGCCCCTAAGTGGATGCAAAGGGTCCACTGCTTCAATCGCACCTTTGGCCAGGAGGGCAGAAAGCTCCTGGTCTAGCGCTTGAGCCTTCACCGGGTCGGAAATCACAGTCATTCTGACCCGGCGTGATATGAGAGGCCACCGTCAGAACTATAGCCGGTAACCATGGGTCAGGCTGGCAACCACCCATGGGTCCATGGTGTGAGCAACCCAGTAACTGAGCTGCTGATGGAAAAAGTATCTGACGGTTGGCCTGGCGACATCACGTCTCCCTCCATGGCCCCTAGGGGCCGTGGGAGGGGCTGCGGCCAGAGCCCCTGCCCCACACAGCTGGTTGGCGGGCCAGCTCCCGAAAGCCCCGGCTGGGTCTAGGCTGACCCTCATGAGGCTAAAGACCCCTTGGGGGGTCACGACCCCGAGGTTGCAGCTGACTACTCTGGTCAGCTGGCAGGCGCTTTAGATACAGAGGAGGAGGAGGGGGCATTGCCCTGCTAAGACTCGAAAGTTGCTGCCTTGTCTGTCGTACCTGGACGGTCCGTTCTAGCGTTGCCAAGGTAGCCGAACCAAACAACTCCCCCGGCACCACCGGGACATCACGGAGGGTCCTACGAGATGGCTTGGACAGAGCTGATTGCGCCAACCAGACCTGTCGGTGAGCCTGGACCAAGAAGGACATCAGGCGTCCAAGGTCTCGTGTCATAAGTGCAAAGGCCTGAAGTGCTGCATCGCTCAAGCTCACCGCCGCTGCCGTACCATTGGTGCCCTGAAGGGACGCGGAAAGGGCAAGCAGAAGATGTGCCATAGAATTGCCAAGGCAGCCAGCACGTGCTCCGGCTTGATAAACTCTGCAAAGGAACTCATCCGTGACACGACATTGAGGTCGCGGACACCGGACCTCCCTGCGCAGAGTTTCCTCCGGTGAGACGATGAGTGAGGCAATAGCAGGTTCGATCGCCGGCATGCAATCCAGGTCTACCGCAGCCGGCTCATGCATGTGTAGTTAAACATTTATGAGTCCCAAAATGTAATTAAACACTTATGGGTCACCAACCTGTAGGAAGTTTAGGTTCTGGTCAGTTTACTGACTTTACCATATTCCAGGTGCAAGTTGGCGCAGATTTTATCTGACCCAAATTCAAACGAGTTCACTCTTTTTTGGATTAAACCGATTAACTGTGACTAGACAAAATGTAATTTCACGAGAAACATCAACTTATGTTGATTCACCAGGAGATGAACCTTTTATTGAGAAAATCATAAAAGTACATCAAACATTTGTATCGAGATTAGCTCTGATTTAATAACTACTGTAGACAAAATTCAAATTGAAACAAACAGACAAGTTAAGGTTTAACTTTTCTGTTGGCACATGTACTTAAAGACCGTGTAAAGTGAAATTAGATTTGTGTTTTTAGTTTATCACATGGCATAAATATGTGTTATTAATCACCCATATAAATCTGACTGATTAAAAACATTGTTTTCCTTATAAAATTAAGTGTCAAAAATCATGAAAATACATTATTTTCTCTTAGTCTGGAACTGTGGGGGCGTGTCAGCAGTGGGCGTGGTTTCAGCGCAGCACTGCAGCTCAGAGAGCAAGTAGGAGGACTCTCTCGCTCAGAGCTGAACTGTGTGGAGGAGGAAGACAGGTTCATCAGTAAACCTGCTCTGTTTGCTCCTTTTTCCAAGAGTTACGCTGTTTTTAGTGCACAAACAACTCTGGTTTTATTTTTAAAGTTGAGGACGCAACTATAATTCATAACTCCGCTGTTATGTGTTTAGAAGATGAGCGGACTCGCGCGGCTGCACCGGTCCGACCCGACACATCGCATGCGGGGGCTGTGTTGGTGATTAAGATAAAGAGGGCTGTGTTGGTGATTAAGATAAAGAGTAATCACGTTGATAACTAAGTATGCAATGGACCTGTCGCATTTTCTTAGCAAAAAAGGAGCTTGTGAACTTGTAGGGCACAGGCTTAGCAATAAAAAAAAGAAAGAAAGAAAAGAAACAGGAAAGGCGGCGGCGGTGTCCGGAGGCTGAGGAGGGAGACGGTCAGTAGCAGGTGCCCTGACCATTAAAACATCCTGGGAAGATGCAGGAACGAGGCATAATTGATTAGCTAGCTAACAATGAACAAAATATCTATGCTATTGCTATCTGATGCTATCTGCGAGTCGCGAGTGAACGGCTCCACCCATGCGAAGAACAATTTATATGACTGGAGCTGCAGGGGGTGGGGGCTATACTAATGAGGACCGCGTGACGAAACGCGGTCCCGTTTAAAACACGCCTAAAAAATCCTGAAACACACATGTCTTTATACACAGTTTCATGTATAACTTCAAAATGAATTGAGCTACAATTTTGAGACTTTTTACTCATTTACAACATTACAATTATCACATTTATAATGTTTATTTAAGAAAATGTTGAAATTCACTTTACACGGTCTTTAAGAGTTACTGGCTAAGGAAAATTAAGTTTAAGGAGGAAGAAATGGAATGAAAGATGAAGTTTAACAGAAGTTAATTATTTTGAATTAGACAGGGTGACACTTTTTCCAAACGAGTCCGGCTGGACTTCTCGCATGCTCAGCAAACAAGCAACGACTCTTTACCTGGTGACGACACGTCTCTTGGAGATAAGAGTTGAGAAGCAGTGTGACACTTAACGGATTGTGGTCCGGTAGATGTCCAGTTGACTTCAGCGTGTGTTTACTGATTCAACGATATGTGAAGAGCGCCTTTCCTCGGCAGAAACAAGACCACGTCCTGATTGGTTTTCAAAATAAAACTTTCAGAAAACAAATTCTTTCAGAAAAGAAATGAGTGAGTTACAACAAAGCTCTGCGGTAACTCTGGTTGAGAAACGTAGGTCTAATTGGCATTTGACCACAACGTCCAACCAGTTTCCAGAGAAGAACCAAGTTGTTCAGTTCAGTTCTCCCTTTGCACTGAAGCCAAAACAGGAAGTAAGAGTTTTATGTGTAGGGCGGGATCAGCCCAATTCATCCCGCTTATTGGCTGTTTTAAGAAAGTAAAGGAGTGATTTTTCAGCTCCCAGAGTCGGAAGATCTCTGAAGGACAGCATGAAAACTGTTTAGAGAAGCGGCCAGATGGACTAGCCAGTAAAGTGAAATATTATGTCTAGCTTGATAGACAAAGCAGAGAAGTTTCACTTAAGAAGTTACCCTGAACTGTACCTTAGATTTAAAGCACACTTGTACTGAAGAATAAACCCAGCACAGGAGTGTCAACTCATGCAAATAACAAATCATCATTAAATGACAAAAATATACTGTTGATCAATTCTGAATTAAGTCAAAGTCAAGTCAAAGTCAAAGTCAACTTTATTGTCAGAACTGCAATATGTACAGGACATACACAGGATTGAAATTGCGTTTCTCTCTCAGTCCCTCGGTGCAACAGTAACCATTTAAACACTAAACAATTAATAAACAAGCATAAAATGAAATAATAAAAGTTTAGTACTGTCCTGAGTTTTTTTTGCATAGTAGTTTTCCATAGTAGTAAAAAAGTATAAAAAGTTTCACCAACACCAAAACACCAACATTTAATAAACATAATCATAAAATGAAATAGAGTGTAATACTGTCCTGAGTTTTTTCATAGTAGTTTTCCATAGTAGTATAAAAGTATAAAAAGTTTCACCAACACCAAAAATGAAATAGAGTGTAATACTGTCCCGAAGTATAAAGTATAAAAAGTATATCTATAAAATAAATGAAGGTTCTGGCATTTGACATTTGTAAAGAGTGACAAAGCAGCATATGGGGTTAATGTACACAGTATATGTATGAGGTAGTTGATATTGGTATAGAAACAAAGTGGCATTATGCAATAAGGCTAGTAAAAAGAATATATACTGTATATCAGCAGTAGTGTAGATATAAAAAGTCTAGATGTAAACAGTAGTAATAAATGTAAACAGTAGTAATAAATGTAAACAGTAGTAATAAATGTCAACAGTAAATGTAAACAGTAGTATGACTATAGGCAGTAATGTAATACAAACATTAGTGCAAATATGAGAAGTAGTGCAAACTGAATGAGCACATGACCGTGAGTTGAGTGAATGACCCGTATTGATGACACAGAGTCCAGTGTTAAAAACTTTGTGTTGTGTGGTAATGTGTGAAAGTTTTTTGTGATTAAGGCAGTACAAGTGGGAGGGAGGGCAGAGCTGGCAGAGTGTTAAGCATCCTGACTGCCTGATGAACAGAGCTGTCTCTCAGTCTGCTGGTTCGAGCCTGGAGACTCCTCAGTCTCCTCCCCGATGGCAACAGGCTGAAGCAGCTGTGTAGTGGGTGTGTGGGATCACCTGCCATGCAGAGGGCTTTCCGAGTGAGGCGGTTGCTGTGTAAGTCCTGTAGTGAGGGCAAGGAGGTGCCGACAATCTTCTCAGCTGCTCTCACTATACGCTGGAGGCTCTTTCGGCAGGATGCAGTACATGCACCATACCACACCGTGATGCAGCTGGTCAGGACACTTTCTATGGCGCCCCTGTAGAAGGTGCACATGATGGGGGTTGGAGCTCCAGCTCTATTCAGCTTGCGGAGAAAGTAGAGGCGCTGGTGAGCCTTCTTGGCCAGTGATGCAGTGTTCCTGCTCCAGGACAGGTCCTCTGAGACGTGCACTCCCAGGAACTTGGTGCTGTCCACTCTCTCCACTGTGGTGTTGTTGATGGTCAGAGGGGCATGTTGGGCATCCCTCTTCCTGAAGTCCACAACAATCTCTTTTGTCTTCTCCACGTTGAGAGTGAGATTGTTGTGTCCGCACCACAAGGCCAGGCGGCTCACCTCATCCCTGTAGTCCGTCTCATCGTTGTTGCTGATGAGACCTGTTGTGTTCAGAAAACACAGTGTTTAGTGTGTTTGTTGGGCCTGTAATGTTGTGCACTCACTGTTTGTTACAACATGTTACTGTGCCTTTAAGAGATGCTTTACGGCATGGGGTAAATGTGAGGGTGAGGGGAGTTTGGAGTTCAGTAAAGTTTGGTGTAACGAAGCGACACGGTGTGGTTATTGAGTTCCCGCGGACGCTACATTTTGGCAGACGAGGATGTCCGGGCTCGCGTTACCACCACCGCCACCTTTCCTCCCTGTCCCCGGCGACCCAGCTGTCCCGTGGGACAGATGGCGGACGGCGTTCGAGGACTACTTGCTGGCTTTGGGACACACTGAACTGGCGGAAGCGAGGAAGTGCGCGCTCCTCCGCCATTGTTTGGGCCAGGAGGGTCAAAGAATCTTTGCAACGTTCACGTTAGCGGACAATAAATACACCACGGCTACAGCTGCACTGAAAGCTCACTTCAGCTCCGGGCGGAGCCGGCGGATGCACCGCTTCGAGTTTCGTCAGAGGAAGCAGCGGACGGGTGAGTCTGTAACCAACTACGTCTCAGCACTACGAGAGCTGGCTAGTCTCTGTGACTATGGGGCGTTAGAAGATGGACTCATAGTTGATCAGCTGATAGAAATGACGTCGTGTGACCAACTGAGGGAGAGACTTTTGCTAGAACCAGACTCCATGACGCTGGCGGGCGCTCTGGTTATTGGAAAGCAGCTTGAAACAGCACTAACAGAGGCGCGAAAATTCTCCCGCGCGGCGCACGAACCAGTGACGTCATCAACACCGGACGTTCATCACACAGAGGCTGTGGAGGGGGCTGACGGGCCGAGTGGCAGCCTGGATGTGCAGAGAGTGGACAGGGGGCCCAGTAGGAGGGGGGCCAGGAGCTGTGGTAACTGTGGCTCCTCTAACCATGCAACTAGAGACCAGTCATGTCCTGCCCATGGAAAACTTTGTCTTAAATGCAATAAACTGAATCATTTTGCACGCTGCTGCCGCTCCTCTTCAGCTCGCCAGGACACTACTGAGGTTCCCATTAACACTGTACAGACTCTGCAGCCATCGTTCAAGCTCTGCACATGTCGCGTGGGCGCAGCTCACGTCCCGCTCCTCGTGGACACAGGGGCCAAAGTGTCAATTTTAAATAAAAGCACATATGACCGTTTTTTCAGCCGTACACCCCTGGAAGCAGCCACTACACCCCTGTTGGGCTACGGTCACTCTCCCATCGACACTCTGGGTGTGGTCCGCCTCCCTGTCCAGTATGATCAGCAATTTACGCCTGATGCCAAGTTCTGCATCACCCGGAAGGGAGCTAACATTATGGGCCTAGACTTGTTCCTCGCCCTGGGCTTTGCTGTGAGTGATGCTAAGGGCCAGCATGTCCTGCATGGACCCCTCAGTTCAACAGTTACCCTGACAGAGCTGCAGCAGGCCTCAGCTGCAGATGAGGCACTCACAGTGCTCCGTACCTATGTGCAGGATGGCTGGCCTGCCCAAGTGGATGACAGGGTGCTTCCCTACTACCGTTTCCACAACGAACTCTCCTGCTGGGGGGCGGTGTGCCTTGCTCGTGGTCACCGGGCAGTCATTCCAGAAACCCTCAGGACCAGGGTACTGCATATGGCGCACGAGGGGCACCTGGGGTGGACAAGGTGAAGCAGCGCTGCCGTGATACAGGGTGGTGGCCCGGTATAGACTCTGACGTTGAGGAGCTGGTGCGTAACTGCACCTGCTGCCTTTTGAGTGGGAAAACTGGCCAGCCTGCCACAGCCCCTCTCACCCCGACCCCTTGGCCACCTTCACCTTGGGAACATATTCAGGTCGACATCTGTGGGGAACTTCATGGGGCATCTGCTCATGCCCGCTACCTGCTGGTGGTTCATGATCTTCACTCGAAGTGGCCTGAGGTTTGCCAACTGAGCTCCATCACTGCACACACCATCATAGACTGCCTGGACAACCTGTTTGGACGCTGGGGCCTCCCCAGTGTTGTTACAACGGATAATGGGGCCCAGTTCACCTCAGCAGAGTTCACAGAGTTCCTCACACTACGCTCCATCAGGCACATCAGGACAGCAGTTTATCACCCAGAGAGCAATGGTGGTGTGGAACGACTCAATGAAACTCTCAAAAATGGACTCAGAGCCTGTCTGGAGGAGGGGAGAACCTTCAGCGACGCTCTCAACCAAACCCTCTTGACCATCCGGGCATCCAAGCATCCCACCACAGGAGTTTCACCGGCGATGTTGATGATCGGGCGCGAACTGAAGCAACCCCTGGACTGTCTGAGAGCTGAGCCAGCTCCTGCACGTGGGAGCCCAGAGCTCCAGAAAGCCAGAGCTCAGGTGAAGGGTTCGCAGGCCCGGATGAAAGAGAGGTTTGATGCCACGCACCGAGTGCAGACCCCCTCACTGGCTGCAGGGGATTGGGTCAGGATCAAACGGCTTCATCGGAGAAATAAACTGAAATCATTCTGGTCAGAGCCACTGCGGGTGATTAAGCAATTGGGGCCGGCCACATAGAGACTGGACAATGGGAGTCGTTGGCATGCAAATCGTCTGCACAGGGTCATCGCCCCACCAGCATCTGCCCCACCAGCATCTGCATCTCCACTGGCCCCGGCAACGGCGCTGGGTTGGCAGCCTAGGCCAATGACTATTCGGGTGGGGGATACTCCACCAGCTTTGCCCGACTCCACTTAGCAGTCAGCACGGCCCCAGAGACTGAGGGTCCCGCCTGTCTGGCTTGGGGACTATGTGACAGGGTGATTGGGTTACTGAAGAAATTTGATCTGTGTTTGCAAAGTATTATGCTTTCAAGGGGGTGAAAGGGGGAAAATGTTGTGTTCAGAAAACACAGTGTTTAGTGTGTTTGTTGGGCCTGTAATGTTGTGCACTCACTGTTTGTTATGACATGTTACTGTGCCTTTAAGAGATGCTTTACGGCATGGGGTAAATGTGAGGGTGAGGGGAGTTTGGAGTTCAGTAAAGTTTGGTGTAACGAAGCGACACGGTGTGGTTATTGAGTTCCCGCGGACGCTACAAGACCCACCACTGTTGTGTCGTCCGCAAACTTGATGAAGTGGTTGGAGCTGTACGATGGTGTGCAGTCGTGTGTTAGCAGGGTGAATAGAAGGGGGCTCAGCACACATCCTTGTGGGGCTCCTGTATTCAATGTGATGGTGCTGGATGTGTTATTCCCGACCCGTACTGCCTGTGGTCTCCCGGTCAGGAAGTCTAGCAGCCAGTTACACATTGAGGTGTTCAGCCCCAGACTGTCCAGTTTAAGGATGAGCTGTTGAGGGATGATTGTGTTGAATGCCGAGCTGAAGTCAATGAACAGCATTCTAACATAAGAGTCTTTCGTGTCCAGATGTATGAGAGCTGTGTGGAGGGCAGAAGAGATGACATTGTCGGTTGAGCGATTAGACCGATATGCAAATTGGAAGGGATCCAGGGAGGACAGATTTGATGTTTTTCATGACTAGCCGTTCGAAGCACTTCATCAGGATGGGGGTGAGTGCTACCGGACGATAGTCATTGAGGCAGGAGGGCGTTGCCTTCTTTGGGACAGGTATGATGGTTGTGGCTTTGAAACAGGTGGGGACGATGGCCTGACTCAGCGAGATGTTAAAGATGTCTGTGAAGACCGCTGCGAGTTCCCCTGCACAGTCCTTCAGCACACGACCAGGTATGTTGTCAGGACCAGAAGCTTTCCATGCGTTGATCTTGATGAATGATCGCCTCACGCTGTCTGAGGACAGCGCCAGCACCTGGCCATCAGGAGAGGGGGGGGGGGAGTCCTAGGAAATCTATTTGTGTCTCTTAATTCAAAGTAAACTGGACTAAAACAGTAATTTTGTCCTCCATTGTAGGTTTTTCAGAGAAAAGGAGATTCACTTGAGAGCTGCAGTGAAAAAGTGAATTCAGGTGTTTTAACCAAAAAGTTAGAAATCAGGTGTTCCACTACACATGGCCGCCAGTGTTCGTCCATCTGCCGAGAGGTGCACAAACAACTTTGGGTCCCGCCAACAACCGTGTAACTCTCTCAGGTACTCCTCTGATGGAGGGACGAAAAAGGGAGGAGGGACCTGTCCACGCCTGAAGAAGGCACTTCCAGGAGTGGATTCCTCTGGTTGCGGGATGTCCAGCTGCAGCTGTCTCAGGGCCATCCGCATGTCGTCCCGTATCGGGGTCACCTGACCCACTATCTGCGGTCCGGGACGAAGAAAGCTAACCAGTTCCCTGATTAGATGACTGGTCGTCGTCCTCACCTAGAAAGTGAGAGGCAGAGGCAGCCAAGGACAACATATCCTCCTCCGCGGCCAGCTCAGGCATGGGTGGGGAGGAGAGTCCGACCACTGCCCCTGGTGTGGCCCCTGGTTGACGTACCTGCAAAAGGGATTTCATCTCCGCCAACTCAGCGGACAGTTGCTCCACTCTCATGGAGAGACCCTGGCTAGACTTAGCTCCCCTCTTCCCAGGTAGGGTCATAGAAGTTGTGGCCTCGGCCTTGCGCTTCGAGCGCCCAAGTGGGGCCTCCTTTCCTGAAGGCGGGAGGTCATTGCCAATGTCGGGGCGAAACTGGGCCAGCCGAGTCACCCTCATGGCACGAGGCATGAAGCTGCAATTCATACAGGGGTTTTCCGACAGGGCCTCCAATAGGTGGTCATGCCCAAGGCAGGCAAGGCACAGGTCGTGACCATCATCTGCCTGGAGCACGGCCCCGCAACCTGTGCAGCAGTGGGAGACGTCCATGCTCCTACTTAGAAGGAAAGGAAAATTGGGAGAGGGGACGGCAACGTTCACCCTCACCAACTAAAAAAGAAGAGCAAGGTCAGAACTAGAATCCTAGTTCGATCCGAGGCACAGTGTTCATGTTAAGACGCCGGTGGGAATGATCTGGGAGAGGGGCGGGAGACGCACACCTTCACCAGTTAAATTAAG
>JBBPBX010002173.1:21768-55731 GCA_038048925.1 Garcialebias charrua | reverse complement strand
ACCATCCATCCATCCATCCATCTTCTTCCGCTTATCCGGGGTCGGGTCGCGGGGGTAGCAGCCTAAGTAGGGAGGCCCAGACTTCCCTCTCCCCAGCCACTTGGAGCAGCTCCTCCGGGGGAATCCCAAGGCGTTCCCAGGCCAGCCGAGAAACATAGTCCCTCCAGCGCGTCCTGGGTCTTCCTCTGGGTCTCCTCCCGGTGGGACGTGCCCGGAACACCTCACCAGGGAGGCGTCCAGGAGGCATCCTAACCAGATGCCCGAGCCACCTCAACTGGCTCCTCTCGATGTGGAGAAGCAACTAGTTATTTTAGTTGTTAAACATCAGAGTTGATGAGGAACATCAACACATGGCTTCATAGTTTCTGGGAGGAAACAGAAGAACAAAGAGTTGTTGTGAGATTGTGAAACAGTGACAGTAGATTATTACCATACCATACCAATTCATTCATAGAGCACTTAAAACAGCAACAAGGTCAACCAAAGTGCTGTACAGTACAATAGAAACAAAAAGCACAGTGGACAGGAAAACATAAAATAAAAGTATAGATACAAATAGCAGCAGAAACTAAAATGGCCAACACAGTATAGTACAGAGATCAAAACAAATCACACCGTGTTAAAGGTAAGAGAATAGAAGTGGGTTTTCAAGCAAGACTTAAATACTGTGAGTGTGGGAGCCTGTCTGACACTCAGTGGCAACTCATTCCACAGTCTTGGACCTGCAACAGAGAAAGCCCTGTCACCTCTGAGCTTACGACGAGTTTCTGGAACTGACAGAAGCATCTGGTCTGCTGACTTCAGAGAGCGTGGTGGGACATATGGCTGTAGAAGGTCAGTGAGATAAGATGGAGCGGAACGGTTCAGAGATTTAAAAACATACATGAGTATTTTAAACTGGATCCGAAGGTGAATGGGTAGCCAGTGCAGGGAGGCCAAAACTGGTGTGATGTGTTCTCGATGGCCTGTACCAGTTAAAAATCGAGCTGCAGCATTTTGGACCAACTGTAGCCGTGCAATGGAGGACTGACTGATTCCAAACAGAAGTGAATTGCAGTAATAGAGCCTCGATGTTATGAAAGCATGGATTACTGTCTCAAGGTTCTTTCTGGATAGTATGGGCTTCAGCTTAGACAGCCGCCTCAGCTGAAAAAAGCAGGATTTAACAATCATGTTTACGTGACTGTTAAGTTTCAGGGAAGGGTCCATTATCACCCCCAGATTAGTGACCCTTTGTTTCTCTAGTGGGGCTAGAGAGAGAAGGTCAATGTCGTGGTTCGTGAATGAGCCATTGGGATGGAACAACATGACTTCAGACTTCTTCTCATTGAAACTTAAGAAGTTTGAAGCCATCCCATCATGAATGTCGGCCAGGCAGTCAAGAAGGGGTTGAATAGAGCGTGAGCCTCTGTGCCTCAGATTATTGAAACTCTTTTTCCCTGAAATAAGTTTAGCAAACTGCCTCTTTGATTATCCTGTTTTGATAATTACAACACAAACCTGATGCAATAACACAAGGTGGATAAACACACTCACACAATGAAAATATTCAGACGGCTTACATTTTAAAATATACATATTTGGGGGTAGATGTGTCTTCAGCTGCAAGTCTGAACACAGACAGACGTCCTCTTGATAAATACTGTTGGTAGGACAGAAGAATGTGTGTTTGAATAAATATCTAAATAAGATATAGGATAACGGAAGTTTCATTGCAATCTAGACAACAATATGCAACTGTTTGTATCAATTAACCTTTGATGTGAGATGGGTGGTGGCCGAGGGCGGGGACCCTGGCGGTCTGATCCTCGGCTACAGAAGCTGGCCATTGGGACATGGAATGTCACCTCTCTGGTGGGGAAGGAGCCTGAGCTAGTGTGTGAGGTTGAGAGGTTCCGACTAGAAATAGTCGGACTCACCTCAACACATGGCTCTGGCTCTGGAACCAGTTTCCTTGAGAGGGGTTGGACACTCTTCCACTCTGGAGTTGCCCCTGGTGAGAGGCGCCGAGCAGGAGTGGGCATACTGGTTGCCCCCCATCTTGGTGCCTGTACGTTGGGGTTCACCCCGGTGAACGAGAGGGTAGCCTCCCTTCGCCTACGTGTGGGGGGACGGGCTCTGACTGTTGTTTGTGCCTATGCACCAAACGGCAGCTCAGACTACCCACCCTTTTTGGAGTCCTTGGAGGGGGTATTGGAGAGTGCGCCTCCTGGGGACTCCCTTGTTCTACTGGGGGACTTCAACGCTCACGTGGGCAATGACAGTGAGACCTGGAGGGGTGTGGTTGGGAGGAACGGCCCCCCTGATCTGAACCAGAGTGGTGTTCTGTTATTGGACTTCTGTGCTCGTCATGGATTGTCCATAACGAACACCATGTTTAAGCATAAGGGTGTCCATATGTGCTCTTGGCACCAGGACACCCTAGGTCGCAGTTCGATGATCGACTTTGTTGTCGTCTCATCTGATCTGCGGCCGCATGTCTTGGACACTCGGGTGAAGAGAGGGGCGGAGCTGTCAACTGACCACTACCTGGTGGTGAGTTGGCTCCGATGGTGGGGGAGGATGCCGGTCAGACCTGGCAGACCCAAACGTATTGTGAGGGTCTGCTGGGAACGTCTGGCAGAGTCTCCCGTAAGACGGAGCTTTAACTCCCACCTCCGGGAGAGCTTTGAACACGTTCCGAGGGAGGCGGGGGACATGGAGTCCGAGTGGGCCGTGTTCCGCGCCTCTATTGTCGAGGCAGCTTATCGGAGCTGTGGCCGCAAGGTTGTTGGTGCCTGTCGTGGTGGCAACCCTCGAACCCGGTGGTGGACACCGGCAGTGAGGGATGCTGTCAGGCTGAAGAAGGAGTCCTATTGGGCCTTTTTGGCTTGTGGGACCCCGGAAGCAGCTGATAGGTACCGGCAGTCCAAGCGGCATGCGGCTCGGGTGGTTGCTGAGGCAAAAACTCGGGCGTGGGAGGAGTTCGGAGAGGCCATGGAGAATGACTTCCGTACGGCTTCGAGGCGATTCTGGTCCACCATCCGGCGTCTCAGGGGGGGAAAGAGGTACGCGACCAACACCATTTATGGTGGGGGTGGCGTGCTGCTGACCTCAACTCGGGATGTTGTGAGTCGGTGGGCGGAATACTTCGAAGACCTCCTCAATCCTACTGGCACGTCTTCCACTGAGGAAGCGGAGCCTGGGGACTTTGGGTCGGGTTCTCCGATCTCTGGTGCTGAGGTCGCCGAGGTGGTTAAAAAGCTCCGCGGTGGCAAGGCTCCGGGGGTGGATGAGATTCGCCCGGAGTTCCTTAGGGCTCTGGATGTTGTAGGGTTGTGTTGGCTTACGCGACTCTGCAATATCGCGTGGACATCGGGGGCAGTTCCCTTGGATTGGCAGACTGGGGTGGTGGTTCCCCTATTCAAAAAGGGGGACCGTAGGGTGTGTTCAAACTATAGAGGGATCACACTCTTAAGCCTCCCTGGTAAGGTCTATTCAGGGGTTCTGGAGAGGAGGGTCCGTCGGATAGTCGAACCTCGGATTCAGGAGGAGCAATGTGGTTTTCGTGCTGGTTGTGGACCTTTTTCAAAAATTGCATCAAGAAATATTTGTCTATTTCTTTAAAAACTGAATTGTGAAAACTAAAGACAATTAAAAAGCTAAAAATGTTTAAAAAATAAAATAAAAATTAAAGTAATTTAGGTTGGATATTTTGCAGGCTTTAATAAATTTAAATGACTGATTAGTTTATGGTGCACAGACATTAAATTGTATTTTTAAGCATGTATGAATGGTGGTTAAATTTTACCCTTAATAAACTGTTATTATAAAATTTAAACATTTCACCACAATAAAAATTTAATGCAACAGGATCAGGATAAAGCAAGACAGATAGACAAAAACAGTTCAAGAGGAGCCATTTTTGTTTTGCTTTCTAAGGTACATGTTCACAATATACTGGTGTAGGTTGTCATTCATTCAAAACTTGATAAATAGAAAACAAAACTGGATTTGTATTCTGCAGCTGAAGATACTTGATTGGTAGTAAAACATTTTTGACTACAGATTAAAAGTCAAATTTTTATTTTTATTTTACTTTTTTCAAATGCTGCTATGTTAGTTGCTCAAAAGTTTTTTATTTCCAGACCACGTGAAAACACCAAAAACTAAATTGTCAAACTTTCTCAGCACAAACTTAGTTTGTGTGCAGGGGCATGAGGAGCAAACTCTGCTGAAACTCTTGACCTCAAACCATAGGCATAGCAACAGTTATATGTGAAGGGTTGACTCGTCCCCCTCACATTAAAAAATATTGTGGTGGTGGTCATCTTGAATTTTGATGTGTTAACCCAATTTTTGGAAGGAACCTTTCTTACACCTCAATGCAGCCACACACCAAAATGGTGGATACCACACTTACTTTTCAAGATATCACGCTCACAACATGCATGGATAAACATGGTATTTCCAATTCCCCCTTTTTGCTCCACGAAGGGGGAAAATGATGTGAGTTAAACACCTTAGCCATCTGAAGGCAGTTTCTTATAAAGATAGAATAGCTGACTTGTCACTTGCAACAAATGTAAGAAAACCTTAAAAAAATAAAATATGTCATTCTGCATTTTATGCTATAGAAAACAATGGACTTTGTCTTTGTCTATGAAGGGAAAAGCATTTTTCATGCAGCTGACTGAGTTACAGCATCAAGAACCCATGATAAGAGAAACCCCACACGGTCTGACATCTCATTAAAAAGGATTGATGTTGTAATGAATTACGATGAGGACCTGGAAATTCATCAAGAACACAGGAGTGAACGAAAAGATTTATTGAAAATTTGTCAGGAAGGTCACTCCTGAGGGAGAATGTCGGTCTAAAACATTTGATTGTTATGCACTGATGATCTACAGCAGTGGTCCCCAAACTTTTTCCTGTGAGGGCCACATAACTTTACCCTTCTCTGGTGGGGGGCTGGAGTCAGTTTTTTTTTTAATCAAAGTAAAATGACGCAATATTTGAAAAGCACACCATATTTTTTAAAGAAACGAATTAACAATGAACTGAACAATATAAAACTCCCTCATTTACACTAACTATTTACAAAAAGTGACTTACAAAGGTGCAGATTTACAAATCTCCAACAACTATTTCAAACCTCAATAAAACCTAAATATCAAAACTAGGCAGCTGCTCTGTGCAGCAGGATGGTGTCATCTGGTGCAAGCTGTATAAAATAAATGTGTCTCTACCTTAGTGGCACTTCTGACACTGAGAGGAGGAGGCGCGGGGCAGTATGAGGTGGTTGGGAGGCGCAGGCAGGTCTCCAGATGATCATCAGTCATTGTGGATCTGTTTTTGGACTTGATGATTTTCATGTGTGAAAAAGCAGACTCACACAGGTAGGTAGATCCAAAAAGTGCTGTTAAGTTCAAAGCACATCTTCGGATGTAAGGATACTTTTCTTCTGAGAGCAGACTCCAGAACTCTCCATCCACGCCAGGTGATGCTCGAATTACAGATGAGGCAAATAGACTTTGAATTAGAATAAACAAAAAAATACTCCTCCTCCCACTCTGTGTGAAAATAATACGTTTTTGTTTGCTTGTTTGCTAGTTTTCCATCCATGTTTACTGTGCACCGACAGCTCCACTGCTGTCCTAAAGTCTCGTGAGAGCGCTGTGTCACCGCACCCAAAACTCGCAAGACTATGTCTGTGAGAATACAAGATGAGGAGGGCTGAGGAAAGCGTTGCTGCGCATTGGAATATCGTCACTCCTCCCACCCCAGCTAGCTCCCTTTATGTGAAAGGGAGACAATTCAACTTACTCCTTCATCTTTAAAAACTGTGTTAGGATAGGCTAAGTACTTGGTGACCGTACAGTACTGTACATGTATTCATTTGTAAAAAAAAAAAAAATAAAAAAAAATTATTATTATTTTTTTTTACTATTGTTCTGGGGGCCGGACCAAATGTGGGGGCGGGCCGGATGCGGCCCGCGGGCCGTAGTTTGGGGAACACTGATCTAAGTATTGTTTTGGACAGATGGTCCCTTTTTCCATGTGTAAAGCTAGTTTCTGGGAATTCCACAGCAGGCTGGCTTGAAAACCATTAATGAGGTCTATTTGGGGGCTGAGACGGGCTAGAGGAAGAGCAGCCGACTTGGGACCAGAAAGTCGTGGCTCGACTCCCAGCCATTCTCGCATGTCGTGGTGTCTCTGAGCAAGAAACCTACCGCATTTTCTGGCCTATAAGTCACAACGGAGTATAAGTTGCCTCTGTCCAAAATCATCTAATAATTTGGAAAAATCCATAAATACATCGGTTCACCGTATACGTCGCATTTATTATGCGTCATTGCTGAAGCGTCGCATTTGTTACACGTCACCGTTGACAACCCGGAAATGTGGGCCAGTGTTGTGCCAAAAATCAACTGGCTGCCAAATGGCGGCTGCGGGAGCGTTCACAAGAGGACTTTAACAAGAATTTAACAAGATTAACACCTAAAAACAATTTTTTGTTTGCTCGAAATTATAGCAAAGGTGAGTCAGTCTAGCGTTTCCTTAATAAATGCACTTTAACAGCCAAATCAGCTGCATTTCAAAAGTATCCGCTACGTCAGTGCTACGAGAGCACACAGAGGGATGGAATCAGAAAGGAGGAACGCTGCACATTTCTTTGAAATTCAACAAGATAAGCACCTAAAACAATTATTTGTTTGCTCGATTTTATTGTAAAGGTGTGTCTCAGTTGAACTTTTACTTAATCAATACACTTCAATGGTCAAATTATCTGCATTTCTCTGGGGTGGCACAGCAAAATGAAGCTGATTTGATGGTTGCTCCAGGCATGATCCCGGAGCTGAATGAAGGTGGCAATATATGGCAAGCCGATTGCATCATTAATAGCCACTTTTACCTATTATATGACACAATGGCATGCCATACTACTCGAGTGCCATCTAGTGGCTGAAAATAGTAGTGTTCAATATTTTCAGTCAGAATGAATGGAAATGGTCATATCTACACCAAAATTTGGTTTATAAATATGGGAAAATCCATAAATAAGTCGCTTTGGCATATAAGTCGCAGGGCATGTAAATTAGGCAAAAAAGTGGAACTTACAGGTCGGAAAATACGGTAATCCCCAATTGCTACCTGGGCGCTTACATAGCTGCCCACTGCTCCACCTGGGTGTAACTCACGTGTGATGGGTTAAATGCAAAGCACTAATTTCATTACTGTATGGGAACATACATTGATGACAATCTCAAACTTCCCCTCACCCATCCCTATTTAAAAGACATATTTCGGTTGGCAGGCCACAGATGAAGTCTTTCTGATGAAAGACAAAACGTTTCTCCCAAAATGAAACTGTCCAGATGACCCGATTTAGCCTTTTTTGTGATATATATACCTGGATGATTGAACTTACAAACTTTTTTTTTTTCCAGTTGAAACTCTGCAGAGTTTTTTCACGGGTGGAGATGCAACAATAACTGTGTTTCCATCTATTTTCATTTCGAATTTTGAGCTAATTTTTGAAATCTCGCAAAAATGTAAATACAAATTAATGCGGATCAAAGTGTTTCCATCAACTGGCTTGAAGCGCATCTACCAGGCCACGCACAGCGGCATTACGTCAGACGTCAGCGTCATTACGTCAGCGTCATTACGTCATACGTCAGCGTCATTACGTCAGACGTCAGCGTTACGCATGTCTACAGTAAACAGGAAGTAGCGGTTGAAAACAGAACCCGACCACACATCTCGTCAAAATGGAGAGAATATTTCAGGTATGTGTTGCTATCGGGCAAGTTGTATTTATTCTGTCATGCCAACTAGTTTTAGCGATGTTACATGTTGTCCGGAGCGGAAACAGCTGATCAGTCACATGACGTGAATGTTCGCTACGGCAGAACTGAGTCGGCAAATCTGTTTCCATCTGTCGTTTTGCGCATCAGCTCTCTTTCGAAACCCCCAAAAACCACCTCAAGCGAGCGTATCAACTTTTGAGCGAATTAGAGGAAGTTAACTCGAATTTTGCCGTTTCCATTCAGCTTTTCTGATGCGATGCTTCAAAATGCGCATCTAGAAACCTTGATGGAAACAAGGCTAGTGATGTCAAAGGGAAGGGAGGTTTGTCTGAGTGTAGCCTGGAAGCAGTGGTGTAGTCTACATTTTTGTAGTGGGTATACTGTGCTTATAAACCAAAGTACACTGGTTAGTACAAAGTAACTGCCAATGTATTTAGATTTTTAAGCATACACCGGTATTAATCATTTCCAAATTTCTCTGATGCTTATATTTGAATAAATGAACAACAAACTTTGTACAACAGTTGGCTTTGTATTAAAAACATGTTATAGAATTTATCAAAGCAAAACATGTTCAAGTATTAAGTAGGAAGTACCGATATATTAATTAAACAATAATTCGTTGGATAAGACAATGTAATAAACAATTACTAAATACAGATAGATTGTTACAGAAGCATTGAACTGCCATTTAACGCATCAGTGACACATGCATATGTTATGTATCATTGGGCACTTTTAAGTGGGTATACTGAAATTCTTCAGTTTTTCTAGTGGGTATACGGTACTCTGTACGCCCCCGTTTCACGTAGACTACACCACTGCCTGGAAGGTCCAACATACACTGCTCTTCAGGCTGTGGAGCTTGGTTCTTGGAACTAACAACTCCTAGAGTCCAGGGTCTGAGATTGTGGTCAAAATACAGACATGGGTCATTCACAGAGAGGCAGAGAAGGCAATACTTATCAGAGAGGCTTAGTGAGAATCAGTGGTCAGAAGGCAGAGCGAGACTCGAGGTTCAGGTATCCGATGGGCAGAAGGTATCCCTCATGGGCAAGGCAAAAAGAGGAGTCCGTGGTCATGAAGTGGGTCAATAACAGGAGCAAGAGAGAGCAGGAACAAGCATGCTGGATAACTTCAGGCACGAGATGATCAGATAATCTGGCAGGGAGGCAGAGACTGGGGAAAGGATTTAAGAAGCACGGCGCACAGGTGCAACAGGAGGGAGACTGGGAGTGGCACAGGTGAGCTGAGTGAAGGTGATGAGTGGAGAAGTTAGCAGGGCAACCAGAAAAACACTTGCAGTGGCATGAAACATGAATCATTACAGATGTGCAGGAATGCACATTTGAGCGGCCTTTGTTCTCTGAAACTAGACAACAGATGACGTTTGACCACATTTGATGGGAAAGATTGTGTTTAAAAAGGCAAATATCTAAAAACAGTAATAATAATAATAATAATGTCACACAATGTCATCACTGTATGTTTCCATACAATGACGAAATTAGTCTCTGCATTTAACCCATCCACCAGTAGGTGGTGCAGTGGGCAGCTATTGAAAGTGCCTGGGGGCAATTTGGGGATGAGGTGTGCTGCCCAGAGACACCACAAGGTATGCAGTGACCGGGGATCGAACCTGGGACTTTCGGGTCCCAAGCCGGCTGCCCTGCCTCTACACCATCAGTGATCCTCAAGTGGCCCAACATTTACATTGAAAACTAAGTTGCTACAAACCATAAAACACTCGTGAAGGGCAGTCAGACACACGGAGGGTGCAGAAACACACGCACGCAGCTCGTTTTCATTTGACTATGTAGATTAAAACATGTAATGGCAATGAAACGATAACATATGAAAAAAGTGTGAAACCAGGGCTGCTGTTTATCAAAAGGGTAATTTTGAATTAATAAAAAAAGACATCAAAGTGAATCCAACTTAAAACGAGCAGGTTTTGCAGCACTAATGAATTATTAAAGACGGTTTTAAAGAGACCAGAGATAATGTAATTTATTACTGATTTCTCCTTGATGGTGAGATGGATGTGTTTTAGTAAAACTCAGATAATCAAGCAACACACCACTTCAAATGGATGATAAATGATTTGGTAAAGAATAAATTATTAACCTTCAAGCAACTAAAAAAATTGCTGCTTCATTTAATAGAACAAGATACAATTTTGACCAACTCAATTCAGCCAATGATTCTTTTTTCCCTGAACTGAAGAAAAAATGTTGAGGATTTTCAGACTACAGTATTATGTATTTATTTGCTCTTCAAACATATTATAACATATATTTAATGCCATTTTCCCCACTTGTGTGCATTTCATTGGACATTCAGTTCCAGATTTCCACAAGTAGATTAATCTTGTCTAGAATTATTGTAGATGATCTGCAAAGGTGGGCACAGACCGCTAGAGAGCGCTAAAGCGCTAATCCGCTTACAGCGAACCTAAATTATTTGTCAGCGTTTTTGTGGTTTGACTAACTTTTATAATTCATAAGCGGATTTGTGCTGTTTTTATTTAAAATGCAGTACCGCTAATAACTAATTATCTATCAGTAAAAACAAAAAAAAAACCTTATTACAGGCTCTCGCTGGCTCTCGTAGCTGCTTTTTCCCCCATTGGTAGTACACCGGGAGCAGAGAGGAGGGAGGGGGAGCAGCAGAGGGGAGAACAGATGCGGATCTACCATGTAGGCAAATGATGCCGTTGCCTGGGGCTCCCAATCAGCAGGGCGGCCCCGCCGCGCCCCGGCCAGTCACCTACATCCCTAACATTGCTCATGCTTGTTAATGTACATTTAACATAAAAATAATTATAGTTACGATGAAAACGATCATTAAAAACGCAATACAAAAACCGGTCGATTTCTGTATCCCCCTACTAAAAATGGACTATTCCATCTTGACATCTTCCGGGTCAGAGGTGAACTCGGGGGCTAATTCTGTGGCTAGCTGGTTGCGCTCGGTGTGTTCATAAATCATGGGAGAACCCCGCTGTATCAAGCTAAATTAACGCGGCCGGAGGATTGTATTCTGTGTTTTGTGTCGACCACTCGACGGTGAGTCGTTCGTTTTATGTATTTGGGTTCCTTTTATGAAATAGAAATGCGGTGGCGAGTCTGGCGACACGCCCATGTATTTGAGATTTAAAAGTGGTCTTAGGGATTAAAAGATCATTCTCATTTTGTTAATTTCGTGGCCGAATAGAATATATATACGTAAAGTATTAAATAAATCCTTTGATTTTTGTAATTTCATCCTTTTAGGATCATTTTAGTTACTTTTCATTAAATCTGTTGACTGCCTATAGAAATTTTGATAACAGTTTAGTCCTGTGTATAAAGTAATGCTAATTTTTGTTTTGTTTATGACCTTGTTTAGGTCAGGGTTTTTTTCACCTCCTGTTCCCACCCAGGATGATGGCAAGCTACCGGACCCCCGCAGCTGTGCGGTAGGACTTAAATTGCACCAAACTATTTGTTTTTTTCTGGACATATTACCCTGGATCATGAACTACAAACTACCAGATTATTGATTGATGGACCTTTAATCATCCGGGATTCAAGAACTGATTTAAAATAGAAAAAAAAGAACTCTTGGGTGTAATCAGGGTCTGTTTTGTTGTGTGTATTTTGTCTATTGGTTATACTCAAAGAAAATGATTATTATTACAAACAATATTATTATAAATACCTTCCTAAGTCTATACAATACAAACAACTTAAAACTTGCTTCTTGTCTGATGGTGTTTTATTTTAGAATTAGCGGTTTAGAATTTAGCTTCCCCTAATTTTCATAAGACATTAGTGCTTTTGAAATTGCGGACCTAAATTAATTAATTAGTGCTTTAACATGGGACCAGGTATAACTACATTCTAGATATTTGGATGGTGAAATTCTCCAAGTGGGAATTTAGTTTTAAATATTCATCTTTTTTTAATTTATTTGCTCCCTTTCTTCAGGTGTCACCACAACAAGTGAACTAACATGAATGATTTGGCAATAGTTTCACACTGGATGTCCATTTTTTTTTATCTGTTTAATCTTTTAAAAATATATATATATATTTTTGCTTTTGTTTTTAGCTAGCCTTTTGCTCCTTTAAGATTTGCTAGTCATTTGCAACGTGTGCCTTTAGATTCTGCTCTGCTGTTAAACTTTTAGCTAGCAGTTTTCTGTTTTTAGATTTTGGGCATCTTTTTGTTACTTTTAGATTTTAACTACTGTTCTGCAATGTCTAGATTTTAGCTGGTCTTCTGCTATGTTAACTTTTAGCTACTTACTTCTTGAAGTTTCAACAAATCTATTTCATCTTCTTTACCAAAATCATTGAGTGCTCAGCATTCATGCTGTATTTTTACAGAAAGTGCAGTTTCTCCACTGAGATTTGAATTCATTTTTCCTCAATATGCAGAATGAGACTGACGCTTAAAGCCGAAAATGATCGTACAAAGTCCAGAGGTAACAAACGCTCTTCTGCTCTGATCAAGACGGCCTGGCTGCAATTTGAGACCAAGACCATGGCACTGAGCTACCACAGTTCCAGTTTCAAATACCCAACAACCTAACTCCATCTTATACTATAGAATCTAGATCTTATTGTTCCATATTTTCCTAACAGAACACTTTGCTCTCAGACTGCAGGTTTACTTGTGGTTCCTAGAGTTTCTAAAAAAAGAATAGGAGGAAGATCTCTCAGTTATCAGGCTCCTCTCTTGTGGAACCAACTTCCAGTTTCTGTCCGTGAGTCTGACACATTGTCCAGTTGTAAGACTGGGATTAAGACTTTCTTTTTTGATAAATCCTATAGTTAGGGCTGGCTTAGTTTCCTGAGCTATCCTTTAGTTATGCTGCTAAAGGACTACCAGAGGACAATTTGACCTAATTTCTACAAATGAATACAAATGAAGGCAGCACAGTGGTGCAACTGGTAGAGCTGCTGTAGCGAGAATGTTGCTGGTTCAAATCCTGGCCCGGGGGTCTTTCTGGGTGGAGTTTGCATGTTCTCTCCGTGCATGCGTGGGTTTTCTCCAGGTACTCCGATTTCCTCCCACAGATCAAAAACATGCATGTTAGGCTGATTGGTGACTCTAAATTGTCCCTAGGTGTGAGTGAGAGAGTGCATGGTTGTTTGTCTCGTTTGTCTCTGTGTCCCTGTGATGGACTGGAGACCTGTCCAGGGTGTACCCCGCCCCTCGCACAGTGATGGATGGACATGGGCACCGGTGACCCCCGTGACACAAAATGGAAGAAGCGGGTAAAAGATAATGGATGGAATAAAAAAGAATAATTTGTATTTATAATTATTTCTATCTTAACATGTGTTTTTTTTAATATTATTTTAAGTCTTTCCTCCTATAGAAAGACCTGCTCGCCTCCAGTCTGGACCTGCCATTCACTGTCTGTTCCTCCTTCCTGTCCTCTCAAACCCGGTCGAAGCAGATGGCCGCTTGTCCTGAGCCTGGTTCTGCTGGAGGTTTCTACCTGTTAAACGGGAGTTTTTCCTTTCCACTGTTGCCATTGTGCTCACTCAGGATGGGAGACTGTGATGAAATGAAGATTCAACACAATCTGCTGGCTTCCTTAGATAACTTTACTAATTGACTTTTTATGTTTGTGAATGTTTTTGTACAGTGTCCTGAGACAACTTCTATTGTTACTTGATGCTATATAAATAAACTGGACTGAATTCAATTGAAATGCTCAGGATGTTCAGTCTAAAAAGTAATTATTTACTTCTGAGTACCGTATTAGGGGCTGAAAGTCCAACACACATAAACAGGAACAGTTCTTGTGAATTGGACACATTAGTCCAAGAAAGAATGGTGTAGGAGATTATGGAAAAGAAGATGGACGTACTTTCTATGGCTGTGCTTCTGGACTCTTCCGTTACTCACAATCCCCTCCAGACCCAGCTGCTAACACACACACTGTTCTTCTAACAGATGGTCAAGACCGGATGACGTGCTCTCTTGAACTCATTGCTACGGCAGCCACATTTAAGTTCATTCATTCATCAGAGTCAGAGAGTCAGAGAGAATTTATTGTCATTTGCACCGCATGTAGTACATGTGTTGAAAACGAGATTATGTACACAGGGTCCCAGTTACATCCAACAACAAATGCAAGAGAAATACAATAATAACATCTAGGATTAACTAAGAGAGACATCACATCAGCTAGTAATACACTAAGCCCTAATGTAGTAGAAAAACATCATTATAAACAGCAGCACGAACATGAGCAGATGGTCACAGATGAACGCAGCAACAAGAAACAGATCAGTACAGTATCAGTATGATGTGACATTTTGCAGTGTTTATTCTTATTATTTATTTATTCATGAGTCTGACAGCCTCAGGGTAGAAGCTGTTTCTCAGTCTAGTGGTTCTACATTTGATGCTCCTCAACCTCCGTCCCGAGGGGAGTGGTGCAAAGAGTGAGTGTGCTGGGTGAGTGAGGTCTTTCATGATGCAGGTGGCTCTTTTTCTGCATCTGGAGGTGTAAATGTCTGTGATGGTGGGGAGACTGACTCCCACAGACTTCTGTGCAGCCTTCACCACTCTCTGCAGAGCTTTTCTCTCTGCAACTGTGCAGCCTCCATGCCACACGTTGATGCTGGAGCACAGGACGCTCTCCACTGCACACCTGTAGAACGAGGTGAGGACTGGGCTTCTCAGACCGGCTCGTCTCAGCCGTCTGAGGAAGTAGAGTCTCTGATGACCTTTCTTGATCAGGCTGGTGGTGTTATTGCTCCAGCTGAGGTTATCATTCAAGTGTACACCCAGGTATTTGTAGCTGGAGACCACCTCCACCGCAGATCCACCTATATACAGTGGGGTGTGGGTGTGTTTGTTCCTTCTGAAGTCCACAATCATCTCCTTCGTCTTCTTCACATTCATGTGAAGGTTGTTCTCTTTGCACCAGCTCTCCAGATGTTCCACCTCCTGTCTGTAGCTGGATTCATCATTATCTGTGATGCATCCCACCACAGCTGTATCATCTGCAAACTTAACAATATGACAGCCTGGATGTGTGGCTATACAATCATATGTGAGCAGAGTGAACAGAAGAGGGCTCAGCACACATCCCTGAGGAGAGCCAGTGCTGAGGGTGATGGTGGAGGAGGAGAAGTTGTGGATCTTCACGGACTGTGGTCTGTCTGTTAAGAAGTCTAAGACCCAGTTACAAATAGAGGGGCTTAGTCCAAGTGTGGATAGTTTGTCTATCAGAGTTTGGGGGATCATGGTGTTGAAGGCAGATGTGAAGTCCACAAAGAGCAGACGCACGTATGAGTCCTTCTGATCCAGGTGGGTGAGAGCAGTGTGGACCACGGAGGAGATGGCGTCCTCTGTTGATCGGTTCTCACGATATGCATATTGATGAGGGTCCTCGTTGATGTTGACGGCTGTCTTGATGTGGGACATGACCAGTTTCTCAAAACATTTAGCGACTATCGGGGTGAGGGCCACCGGTCTATAGTCATTCAGACCAGTCACTGTGGAGCTTTTTGGGACTGGGATGATGGTGGCGGTCTTCAGGCAGGTGGGAACTGACTCCAGTGCAAGTGAGGTGGTGAAGATGTCAGCCAGCACCTCACAGAGCTGGTCCGCACATTCCTTCAGAACTTTCCCTGGGATGTTGTCTGGACCCGTAGCTTTATGAGGGTTGATCCTTCTGAGACTGCCTCTCACTTCTGCTGCGGTCACTTTGAGGTGCTCCTCGTCTGGTGATGAGGTGAGTCTGGTGCTAGTTGGTCTGTTTGGATCATCAAAACGTGCATAAAACTTATTGAGGGCATCAGGCAGGGATGGGTCCCTGGGGCATTGTTTGCTTTTGCCCTTGTAGTCTGTTAAGCATTTGATGCCCTGCCACATGCTCCTTGGATCATGTGAGGTGAACTGTCCCTCGATCCTCTGTGCATACGCGGCTTTGGCCTTCTTTATGCCATCATCCAGTTCTCTCCTGCACTTTCTCAACTCCTCAGTGTCTTTAGACTTGAATGCAGTGTCCCTGGCTGCCAGCAGGGTGCGGACATCTTTATTTAGCCAGGGTTTTTGATTGGGGTAAAATTTAACACACTTTCTTATGGATACATTTTCAGCACATGTACTGATGTAACCCAGGACAGAGGAAGCATAAAGCTCCAGGTCAATTGAATTTCCATTCGTAGCTGCCTCTTTGAAGACAGACCAGTTTGTGTTTTCAAAGCAGTCCCTCAGCATGGGGGAACTATCTTGGCGCCACGATGTTATCACTCTTTGTTCTGGCATCGAACGTCGGAGTGGGGGGAGCTGTCTAGGGACCAATAGCAGGGAGCGATGGTCGGAAGCCCCGATCGGTGGGCGTGGCTTCGCCGTGTACGCCCCCTTCACATTCGTGTAGACCTGGTCTAATGTCTTATTTCCTCGTGTTTCTGTGAAAACGTGCTGATTGAAGGTTGGAAGGATGGCACGTAAATCCACGTGATTGAAGTCCCCGGAAACAATGAAAAACCCCTCAGGATATTTACACTGCAGCGAAGTGAGTAACTCATGAATTTCTTCCTGAGCGACTTTAGCATTAGCATCGGGTGCTATGTAAACATTGCTTATTATTATCGCTGAATAGTCGCGGGGGAGGTAATGTGGCCTACATCTTATTGTTAAAAGCTCCACAGCAGCTGAGCAGATCCTGCTGATAACGGCACAGTTCGTGCACCAGTCTTTGTTAACGTAAATGCAGACACCCCCACCTCGCGTTTTCCCCGTAGTCTCGATGCTCCGGTCCGTTCTGAAAAATAGTTTATTATCCAACTCGTAAACAGAGTCAGGAGTGTCTTCATTGATCCATGTTTCCGTGAGACAAAGCACCGAACATCTCCTCATCTCCCCAGACGTTGTTACTCTCAGACGAAGCAGATCCATCTTGTTGTCGAGCGAACGCACATTGGACAGAAATAAAGCCGGCATCGGGGGTTTACCGGTTTTAGCGTCTGCTCGTAGTCTCGTCATGATTCCTGCTCGACAGCCACGTTTTTTCCCTCGAGAGCACCTCTTTCTCTTCTTTCCTCCGCGCATCTGCTTCCAGAAAGATGATCTAAGCAGATCCAATCTTCCGAGTTCAAAGACGTGACCGGAGAAAACCCCGAAACAGAAGCGATCAGAGGGGAAAACAAGATAAGAAAGGAGGAGTCTGAACAATGGTGTCAAACCCAGACGCACTGCTCCGGTGACGGATGTTGTCTTGAAACAATCAGAGCTTTTGAAGGATATGAGGCGCTTCATGTTGGCAGTGCCAGGACCGGTACCAGCCCGAGTCAGCCTCCGCCACTGAGACAAATAACTGCACTACTAAACTTCTACATGTGCCATCAAACTCGGACATTTACTCAATACTTTGCTGTGCCCAGAGACAGCAACGCTCATCTTTGACCAGCATCACACACTGTTTAAATGTTAAGGATAAATTACACAATGCAGGCGGTGAGTCAAGTCTGTCGACTCTCAGCTGCTATAAAAACAAATTTTAAGGCCAATTCTCTAAAATATGCTGAACTACAACCATCTTTTGTCTTTCCAACACAAAACTGACAGTGTTGGCCACTGAAAATAATTTACCACCAAAATCCAAGACCAGACAATATGAAAAGGCAAATCCTATGAAGTGATGACGTTTTTATGTTCGACCATCCGGTTGAGGGAATAAGCAAAAAATAAATAAAAAAAAATAGATTTATTACAGAGGGATGATCTATGATGATACAGAATTACTTTGTATTTAGCTTAAAAATAGTTAACCACAAAGAGGCTTGTTAAACTGAACTAGAGAAATCACATTTCCTGTGAAAATGCAGTGTGAATGTTTATTGCAGAAGAACTTGCTGAAATGGAAGAACAAGTCTAAATTAGCAGAAGAAAGCAGAATTAGGTTTAATAAGCAGAAATGAACACAAATAGGAATGTAGGTTAAAAAAAGCTGGCATTAGAAGAAAAAAAATAGCTGAGACATGGCTGCAAAGGCAGAAATAAGCACCAGAAGGAAGTGGAAAGAGCTGAAATTAGCTAAAATTTTGGAATTAAGCTAAAATTATCACAAACTGAAAATGTTCTAGTTAGCGGAATGATCCTGAAAGGAGCACAACACTGCTGAAACAAACAGCTGAAAGTAGCTGAAGCAGAACAAAATGTGAAAGGAGCAGTAAAAGGTTGTAAACAGATCTAAAGAGTTGAAGGATGTGAAATGAGCTCAGTTCATTTTCTATGAGGAAAAAAAAAATCAAAAAAGACAATTTCAAAAAGCTAAAGTTGCACCAACAATACCAACATTTATAGCAGGATTGTCCTGAAGGAGCTGAATGTTTTAATATATGAGTTGTTGAAATAGCTTAAAGACCCCCGGATGAGAAATCATGCAGGAAAACATACAGAAGACAAATGGATCACAGTAGTTTGAATGCTTATTATTAAGCATTCACACAATTAACTCATTGTGTTTTAAGAACAATACAAGGCAGACGTCCATCACATTATTGTGTTACGCTCCAAGTCAACCCAGCTGAGGTGAGTTCTCCTCCACACCTCGAAGCTTGCTTTGTTCCCAAAAGCTCACGTGGATGTGAGACGGGTGTCGTGGGAGCACAGCTTGTCTAAAGGTCTCTCTGTGTGACTCGCCATTTCTGTTGCTTCAGTTCTTCAAATTAAACATCAACACTAAAAGACGTATATTTGTGTGCCCAAGAATAAAACAAAAGTCTGTTTAACTTTCATTTTTTTCTCCAAAAATTCCCAATGTTCCCTCTGTGAAAAAGTAATTTTCATGTGTTTGTGATGTCATGAATATTTGTTGATTTCAGGTTTACATGGGATTACAGCAATATAAACAAGGTTGTGATGATTTGGATGTTAATATTGGTTATATATGGAAGCATACGGTGACATAACTGAAATTATTTCAATAAATGATAAAATAATAATAATAATAATATTAGTGTTCTCACATTGATTCTGTCAGTTGAGGGGGGGGGGGGTTGACATTATTTTTTTTCCAAATAAATGGCCTGACAAAGGTATCAGAACCGCTGCCCTTACCTGAGGTCAAGTCATACCTTTGTCCTAAACCTAATCCTGGAACCCAAAAATGGCGTTCCAACGTATTAGTCTTGGGCTTTGGTCCCCTGAAGGACAGCTGGTCCTGAAAAGACAGGTGTGTGTACCAAAAAAGGTTATTACAGGTGACAATACCCAAGGCGTATGCACAGAGAGAGACATATTGTCTGCCTTCACTTTTAGACAGCAGCTGATAAAAATGGACCTGGATCAACGGGTGTCCAATCGTTTTCCTGCGGGTCCAGTGTCCTTCATGTTTTCCTCATTTCCCTGCTCCACCCGATTCAATGGTTGAGTTACCTCTTTATGTTCTGTAGAAGCTTGTTATTCACCCACCGATTTAAATCAGGTGCGTTGTAGCGGAGAAACATGCAGGATGGTGGCCCTAGAGGACCAGGACTCACACAGGCTTAACAAACACCACTTATACCTGCCTAATCAATATGCAGTTTGATAGTGACATGAACCCTGTTAGTTTTTAAGTACCTGTAATCTATTTCTATATTTATTTTGGAATCATTGTAAAACACCAGACCAGTTTTTCTGTATTTAGTTGACCAGGTCAAATGATAAAATCTGTGATAAAAGTAAAAAAACATGAACAGTTCTTCTAATCCTCTGAATACAGTTCATGTTGGGTGTTTATAGGAAACAGTGAGTGCAGCAGAGCGTAGCAGAGAAGGCTTCATTTAGTGACGCAAACAGATGAAGATGTTCTGGCTCCATCCAGAGCTCGGCAGTCAATGAAACCCCAGCAGAGCACAACGCCCACTATCCTGCTTTAAATTCATGTGCTCCGAACATCATGGGAGGAAATTAAATTTCTAAAGAACATGTTCTCAATATGTTCCCTTTATGAATTTAGTTGCATTTTCTTTTACAGAGTTAGTAACGAGCACAGGCAGAGGTGGATAAGCATCAGCCTTCCTCTGGTTTCCTATTGGTCAGAAAAACGAAGTCCTTCAACTGAAGCTCACCAGGTTCAAAACCGATCAATGAGATCTGCAGCAGCCGCCACTAAACCTAATACTTCAGGAGTAACCAAAAGCTCCTTAATGGAATTAGAGTGGAAGGGAGCTGCTTATGGAAAAAAGGCAATGAGTGATAATCAGCCTAAACCAATGTTCATTCATTTCACTGAAAGATGCTCCAGTTTGTTGAAAACTGAATTGGACTGAGCAGATTTTCAGGTGGCTGTTTTATTACACCCATCAGCTGCTTTGTCCTTCATGAAGTTGTTTTATATTATTGATATTCTAATAAAAATAAATGTAAATACATGTAAAATAAACAGACACACATCTTTGCTTTAATCTGGGGACTACAAATTTCTGTTTTGGTGTTACTAATGTTTAATTCAGACACAAAATGAAAGGCTCAATGCTCTCATGGGGGCGTCACCCCCCCCCCTCCCATCTCTCCCCCCTACACCCCGCTCCATCTCTTACGGTTCTGCTCAAAGCTCACACCTGATGATGCACAGCAGCTTTGCAGTTAGTTTAAAACTAGTTAACCACAAACAGTATGGATTAAATGAATTCTGTTGATTTGGTAAATGACATGAAGGAGACGTTCAACACACATCATGCTCACTTTCAACCCAGCTGAGTTCTGCTCCGCCTCTTTTAGCTCCACCCAAAGCTCACACCTGAGCCGGACGTGGACGCTTCACCTGTGATATTTGGACTGTTTGAAGAAGAACTGGTCTGTGCAGATCTGGCTCTTATTGGACCTACCTGGAACAACATGTTGGTCATTCAAGTAAAATTATAAACAGTCAGCTTTTTTTAAATTTTACTTTGAAAAGCATAAAGATTTGGCAAGTCAGAGACGTTGGAATAATATTTGTGTTAAATAGGAGGCGCAATGGGTCATTTTTGTTTATAATATTGCTTCACATTAGAATATCTCTACTTTTATGGCAAGGAAATGAACCTTGAAATGTAATTTCTTTGAATTAAACTCTAGGTTCTGTTTATTGCATTTATGATTCAATGCAGCAAAATAAACAAATGTAAAAGGATAAAGATCATTGTAATAATACTTGGTTTTTTTATTTTATTTATTTATTTTATTTTCATTTATTTTATTTATTTATTCATTTTAAATTAAAACACAAAACAGTTTCACATACTAATATGAAAACAAAAAAAACATAAAATGAAAGGTAGCAGAAAGAAAAATAAATCTTATTATACCTGCCCCTTTTAAAAAAAATATCAATTCAAACAACAATAACAAAACAAAATTAATAACTCATTCCAATTTTCAATTTCTAAGACATATCAAATTAAACTAATTCACATGTATTTTTTTTTTAACAATTAGATTTTGATCATTCTCTTAAACATAAACATTGTCTTGGCTTTTTTTTTTTTTTTTACATCATTTTCCAAACCATTCCACAATCTAATTCCTTGGATTGAAGTAGACCGTCCCTTTAAACTTGTTTTGTACGGTGGTTTTACAAAAATATTTACACAATGATTGTAATAACTGGACGTCCGGCATCAGGGGCTGTTGTCTTTTAATAACTGTGGCACCCTGAGCAATTTATGTGAATAGCCCTGCCATAAAATGCCCTGCCTTCAACAGGCAACATGTGCTTTTCAGTCATTCTTTCTGATGGTTTTGGGTTTCATGTTTCTTTTCTGTTTTCTGTGTTTTCTGCTCCTCTATGCCGCCAGTTCATTTTCCCAGTATTTCTCCTCTGCTCCTGTTAGGCCACGCCCACCTCCACCTGTTCTTCGTTATCATCTATCATCAGTCATCTTAAGCTCATTCTATCCGTCCATCTGCAGTCTGGTATTGAGCATGCTTCATGCTCCTGTTCCTGTTCTCCTTCGTGTTTCCTCGAGTTTCATGTGAAGTTTCGGCTGCCCCTCAACCTTTTTGTTTCCTTATCTTAGCTTCTCGTATGCAACTGCATCCTTGGATCCTGCTTTTTGCTACAAACTATAGTATATTAAATCCAAATGATTAGAAGTTTACCTTTGTTCTATCAGATAACAACATAACCAGAGGCTCATGGCATTTTATTATTAAATAACATAAATAAAATATTAACACTTTGATTCTTTAGTCGTACACAAACACCACTTCAGTTATTCCCCTAGTTTAAGGTTCTTCAGACAGAAATATATATGAAAAAAAAAACTGCTTCTATCTCGTTGTACTCGTAAAACACAGGGTGTGTTTTTGGAGGTCGTACAGTCAAACTAAATTTAATTATGTGCTTTTATCTGTTTCTTTTCTTGCAGCAGCTCACAGAGTTTAATAACACTGCAAACCTCTACAACCGTTTTATGTAACTGCATTGAATTTTTTCCTAAAGATTATTTTCATCACTCTTTTTAAACATTTTTTTATGACTCTGGGGGGAAACAAAGACATTTTAATTTTTTCTGAAAGGATTTTCTAAACAGAAAAGGAAACCTCTCATAAAATCACTCACTATGGGAGCAACAAAAAAAAAAGTACTATTGATGAAAATGTATAATTGAATGTGTTACCAAGTTATATGGAGATCAATGCAGCTAATAAAAAAGCTGGCTGAGATAATTTACCTCTGCAATATAACAGTGAAAATTGTGTGTAACTGTGTAAATATTTGGTTACTCTTGTCAGTCGAAACCGGTCCACTCAGGTGGAGAATTTATCTCCTCCTTTCCTGTAGTAAAACCTTTTCTGACACAGAATTATTGAGTTGTATAAAAGTAACATCATTGCCAAGGTATTTTCACTAAAAAATAGATAATTTGGTGCTATAAAAAGGATTTTGTGCATAAGTCTTCAGGGAATGCACATTCCCTTACAAATGGGCTTCTTTCATTTCACAGAGATTCCTTCTGAATCGATTTAAACGCCATGTTTTATGGTCCAGGCTTTTTTCTCTTAAAATCATTTTCATATTCAATTGTGTGACGTGCGACTAATCCTTACTTTACCACAGTTCAAACACAAAGAGGCATCTGCCTTAAACTCTCTCGTCGTCACTTTTCTCTAACCAGCTGCACCGTTAGAAAAAACTGGGGGGTTCTGAGACAATCTACTGGAGGACAGCAGCTCAATGGTCAGAAAATGTTGAGTTTATTAAACAAAGTGCTCCAGAAAACCAACAAAACATTGGCCCTCATGCACAAAAATGTTCGTATTCTTATCCTAACTTCCTCCTACTTTTGTTCGTACGAAGCGTTCGTACGAACATGCCACGTCAGATCCAACAAACTCTTCTATCGTCAGGAAATGTGTGTATATGAGCTGTGTAAATAATGATGAATCCCACCTGTTCTATTCACGTGCTCGTGCACGCGGGAGGTTATTTACATAATTCCCACCCCTCAAAACACCATATAAGGATATAGGTTCCTGCCACCGCGAGCAGGAAGTGTCCATTCATTCCGGCTTTTATGCGTCAGAAATCACACAAACGCGTTTGGACTCGCCTTTGATCATAGTGTCAGCCCCGGATCTGAGCGCAGACCCACACAGAATACAGATGACATCAGTGAGCGCCCACAGTCAACAGGCAGTTTATATTAAAAATGACATGAAGCAACTTTCGCCTTTCTTCTCCCCTGTCTCTGCAGCAGCGCTGTGTGTGTGTGTGTGTGTGTGTGTGTGTGTGCCGACAGAGGCGCGTGGCGCGTTGCGTGGCACACCGGGTGGTCGACATGAGTGGGGGCGCGTTGCGTGGCACACCGGGTGGTCGACATGAGTGGGGGCGCGTTGCGTGGCACACCGGGTGGTCGACATGAGTGGGGGCGCGTTGCGTGGCACACCGGGTGGTCGACATGAGTGGGGGGGGCGCGTTGCGTGGCACACCGGGTGGTCGACATGAGTGGGGCGGGGGCCGCGCGCGGGTCGCGCAAGGTGGTGGACGTGGGGGGGGGGGTGTTGAAGCCGCTTTAATTAAACCAATATGTGTGGTTGCATTTAATTGTTTAAACTCGAAATATTTTCTAAATAACGAAATATAAAGTTATTAGTGGAGAAAAGGCAGTCTGGATGACAGCAGACTGACGCTCCTAAAATATACGACAGGTCTGGACCACACGTAAATTCTGTTCGTATCTGAAAAAAATCCTAGGATACGAAAACATTGTTGGATGCCACAAATGATCCCAAATCACTCGCACGCACAGTATGCGCACAAATCTGTGCGTACGAACGGTTTGTGCATGAGGCCCAATGTTCTAATCAGGAGCTATAAGATGACCCCCTCGTCCTATATTGAATTGATTAGTGCTGTCAAAAGTTATCTGGATCCTACTTAAAGCATCAAATGCTTGAATTAAGCTTCTGAGGTCCAAGTCAACACCTGGGGGTCCTTGCTATGTTCATTAAAGCCACCTTCATACAGGACAATCCTGCTAATCACCTTGACCTCTCACAGCTGGACTGCAGGAAATTTAGAAAACCTTCAGTCTGAAGGCAATTGTGATGCAACTACACTCTAAAAGTTTGCGGACGACACAACAGTGGTAGGTCTCATCAGCAACAACGATGAGACGGACTACAGGAACGAGGTGAGCCGCCTGGCCTTGTGGTGCGGACACAACAATCTCACTCTCAACGTGGAGAAGACAAAGGAGATTGTTGTGGACTTCAGGAAGAGGGATGCCCAACATGCCCCTCTGACCATCAACAGCACCGCAGTGGAGAGAGTAGACAGCACCAAGTTCCTGGGAGTGCACGTCTCAAAGGACCTGTCCTGGAGCAGGAACACTGCAGCACTGGCAAAGAAGGCTCACCAGCGTCTCTACTTTCTCCGCAAGCTGAAAAGGGCTGGAGCTTCAACCCCCATCATGAGCACCTTCTACAGAGGTGCCATAGAAAGTGTCCTGACCAGCTGCATCACTGTGTGGTTTGGTGCATGTACTGCATCCTGCCGCAAGAGCCTCCAGCGCATTGTGAGAGCAGCTGAGAAGATCGTGGGCACCTCCTTGCCCTCACTGCAGGACTTACACAGCAAACGCCTCACTCGGAAAGCCCACCGCATGGCAGGTGATCCCACACACCCACTACACAGCTGCTTCAGACTGCTGCCATCAGGAAGGAGACTGAGGAGTCTCCAGGCTCGAACCAGCAGACTGAGAGACAGCTCTGTTCATCAGGCAGTCAGAATGCTAAACACTCTGCCTGCTCTGCCTCCCCTCCCATTTGAACTGCCTTAACACTAAAACTTTCTCACACATTACCACACAACACAAAGATTTTAACACTAGACTCTGTGTCACCAAACGGGTTTTCACTAAACTCTCGGTCATGTGCTCATACAGTTTGCACTACTTCTCATACTTGCACTAATGTCTGTATTACATCACTGCCTATAATCATAATACTGTTTACATTCTCTGTTTACATTTATTAATACTGTTTACTTTTATTACTACTGCTTACATGTAATTACTACTGTTTACATTTATTTACACTACTCTAATATCTACACCACTGCTGGTACATATACAGTGTGCTCTGAACGGTCTTATTTAGGGATGCCCAATGTGCCTTACTGCATATGCCACTTTTTGCCTCTACAACAACATCAACTACTACCTCATACATATACTGTGTACATTGACTCATACGCTGCTTTGCCACTTTGCAAATGTCAATGCTAGAAACCTTTAGTTTATTTTAGTTATACTTTTTATACTCTTTTTTTATACCACTATGCAAAAAAAACACACAGGACAGTGTTAGTTTTACTATTTTATGCTTATGTCTATTATTATATGTTTCAGTGTTTCAATGTTTAGATGTTTACTGTTGCACCGAGGGACTGAGAGAAACGCAATTTCGGTCCTGTGTATGTCCTGTACAGTACATATTGCAGATCTGACAATAAAGTTGACTTTGACTTTGACTTTAAAAGACACCAAATGTTTTTTTTCTGCTATTTTCTATGTCCCTGAAGTGCTGAAGTGCTCTCATGGGTTCATCAGTCTCTATGACTCTCTCACACCACGTCAGGATGCAGCTAGTAAAACACACCATAGTATCATGCCACTACTGCCACAAGAATAATCACTGTGTGTTTCATGACTTTGTCACAGCCAGTCTCCAGCTTCTACTTTTATCTGTGGTTGGGCCGTGGAGGCAACCGCTCCAGGCAGAGCTTAATTTGACCTGGATCCTGCCAGAACAGGACCAGGGAACTAATAATAAAGTTAAGAACAAATATGACAGCCTTGAACAAATAAAACTTATATTGGATATGTGAACTGAAAATACTTATACAAACACTAGTTTTAAACACAACAACCACTTACGAGCTTCTTAATATCCCATACCAGCTGCCTGTTCAAGTAAGCATTTCCACCTCGACCTGTAAAAAAAATCTCAGCCACTAAAAGAGTGGTGTGGGTGAGCGCTGAGCTAACCAGGCAGTCGTACGTGGGCGGGAGCCCACAGGCAGCCGCAGGCCGGTGCCTGGAGGTTTCACATGCGGAGTCGGACAACAACGATCTGTGTCGGGCTCGGAACACTCAAGTAAGGGGTGATACATTTACAGTACACTACTCTAATATCTACACCACTGCTGATACATATACAGTGTGCTCTGAACGGTCTTATTCAGGGATGCCCAATGTGCCTTACTGCATATGCCACTTTTTGCCTCTATAACAACATCAACTACTACCTCATACATATACTGTGCACATTAACTCATACGCTGCTTTGCCACTTTGCAAATGTCAATGCTAGAAACCTTTAGTTTATTTTAGTTATACTTTTTATACTCTTTTTTTATACTAGTATGCAAAAACTCAGGACAGTATTATGTTCATTAAATGTTTAATGTTTTAGTTTTAGAGTTGGTGTAAATTTTCATACTCTTATACCACTATGCAAAAACTCAGGACAGTGTTAGTTTTACTATTTTATGCTTATGTCTATTATTATATGTTTCAGTGTTTCAATGTTTAGATGTTTACTGTTGCACCGAGGGACTGAGAGAAACGCAATTTCGGTCCTGTGTATGTCCTGCACTGTACATATTGCAGATCTGACAATAAAGTTGACTTTGACTTTGATAGAAGATAGGGCTTGATAGAAACGGAGTGTTTACAAAATGTATGTAAACGTATGAATCAGAAAGATAACTGAGCTGCACATCCAGTACAAGCTTGGCAACTGTGATTCTTCGATGTGTTCCCATAAAACAACGACTTTCAGAAATGTTGCCTTGAAATGGTTGGTTTGTTAAATCTGTCTAATGTCAGGTTTATATCTGCAATGACAATCAGTTTTTCCTCACTGCAGTCAGCGGTGAGGAAAAAGAGTGATCCAGACTGGATGAAAAAAGGCAGACGGATAAATAAGAGGGGGTCTGCTTTTTGGAGCTCAGCCCTGCTGGGCCGGACAGGATAATGGACTCATAATGGGCTTTTAGGAGTTGTACAGCTGAAGGTGGTGTTTGCCCTTCACAGAAAAAGCAGAGCAAACAGGAAGTGCATGGTGGAGACATCCTAAGATGCTGGACGGGTTGAGATGAGTCGTGACGCCTGTTGATGAGACCAAACAATGATCCAACGACTAATCTACCACTAAAAGAGCCTCACACAGGATCATTGTAGTGACGAGCAATCTTTCTCCTTTTGCACACTGAGAAAGCCTAATGAAGCAGAAATATCACTGTAGCTTAACAACAGCGTTAGAAAACGATAAGTAGACAATATTACACATTAGCAGTAACAGTTATTGAGAAGCACAGAGGCAGATTTTTTATCCAAACATTATTTGACAAGATAAGTCACTTTAAATATCACACTAATCACTCCTCCTGCAGTTTGTGCACTGACATCATGTTCAGTTTAACTGAACAAACATGGAAACGCTGCAGTCGGGCCACATTTTTATAACACGCCCACTGAGAGACAGATTCATTCTGGTACAGTCTCCATCCGTCTGTAAACTTTCTCTTGTCCAAGCCATAACTAGAGATCTGCTCAAGATAATTTAACAAACCTTCATACGTACCATCACAAGGCGAGTGGTTGCATACTCTTCTTATCACCTTCGCTACAGCATCAAGGTCACAAAACAAGATCAAACATCAAACGAGGTCTTTGCTCTTCCAGGCCACATCTTCTGATACATAATTGAATAAAACTTGATACATAAAAGCATCACCACTGCATAATAGTTAGTCAATGGGCGTATCATGTGTTGTATGGAGTACTCTTTGTTTTTATCAAACTGGGCTCTTTCTTGCTGTTAAGTTGCTTCTCAAGACAGAATTCTAATTATCGGCTGCTCGTCCGATGTGCATTTCTTCTTATTCTTATCTTGAGCTGTCAGAAGCCCAGCAGAGCAGAACAAGAGTAATGCATACAGTACATCCTACACCCATCAACAAACTTATACAGCAAAACGGCTATCTATAGCAATGGACTTGTGACCTAGACCTTAGAACTCAGTTGATAAAAAGATTGTGCGACACTCGGTCTAGTGATGATGCTGAAGTGTACTTTGTATCAAGTTTCATTAAATTTTCTTAAGCGGATCAGAAGTTTTGGGTAGGACAAAAATAAGTTTACGAGCGGACGTACTGCGCCATTATACGTCCCGCCTTTCATTGAGGGTATACAAATAAAAATGTCCCGGCTTCATGATGATTTTTGTAATGGTGTCAACAGTCCAGTGACCTGGAGAACTGCTGGTGATGGTGAGCTGTAGCTTCAGGTCTACACCTGAACTCCCTACAGGATGTTCGGGTGTCTGCCCTTCATTAGGTGTTGTGTCAGCAGTGGATTCTCCTGGTGTGTTCAGTTACATGTGTCTCTGCATGGGGGGCATCAATTACAAACGCTGCAGGAGTGGATCAGTCAGATGAAGTTGTGCACTGTGAAAACAACAGGCGAGAGTTGCCTCCTGTTCCTGCATGACCACAAACTTTAACACTTGACTGCAGATTCACGGAGGTCCAGTCAGAGACGTACACAGTACAGGTAGTCCCCGACTTACGAGCAAGTTCCGTTCCTCCGAGGCGCTCGTAAAGCGAAAATTTGTAACTTGGAACGGCCGCCACGTGTCTCGTAAGTCCGGAATTTCGCTCGTAAGTTGGAACGGTTTTGCTAGCGCGACTACAAACACTCGTTTTTCATCGAAAAACTGCTTACGAGTGCATAAAAATGATCGGAAACGTGTGTCCACATGTTTAGCTAACGAACTGTGGTGAAAAAACACAGAAAAACTCTGTATTTTTTGCGTTTTTTCCAAAAATTCGCCAGCTCGTAAGTCCGGAACCTCGTAGGTCAGAGCGCTCGTAAGTCGGGGACTACCTGTACAGTTAGTACAGTTAGTATACAGTACAGTTAGTCTATTGGTCTGGCATGATACTGACTCTACGAAGAGTTTCTATTAAACAATGTCAGTTAGTGTGTAAAGGATTATGAGGAGGTCAATATTAATATTGGCCTCTTTACCTTAATTAATTTACTTATTCCCACTTATTATTTTCACTTCCGCCTCTCGACAGAGCAAGTCGCATATCTTTTTGCTCCTACCCTCCCTAAGTTTTCCTCTTCCTGCTTGCTTTTTGTCTCGTCCGTGACTCTTCAGCGCTCACTCGAACCAATTTGCGATGGATTTAATAAATTGGGCTGTTTCATCTATAGATAAGATTTTTTCCACGAAGCGAACCGGGCCAGGAGAAGCGGTTTGCCCCTCTGACACGCATGCTGTCGGATACATCATGGACTCGTGGGGACAGTGGCAGCCAATGTGTCTGACCGTCCTGTCTGTCGAAGACGTGGAAGATTTGTGGATTATTGGAATATTGGTGGCAGCTGCTCTGTTTTTTGGCGTGAGCGGAGCTGTCTGTTACTGGAAGATCAGGAAGACTGCGGCAGCTATCGGCGCACTGGCCAAACTTCCTGATCAGCAAGAGACTCTGACCCGGGCCGTGAGCTCCTCAACCCAGCTGTTGTACGAGCTGAACCGCACTATGGGAGCGGCGGTAGACCACCGTGGATCTGCTGTGCGTTTTGGGACTCGTTTACAGCCGCCCGGCATTAATCAGGGCACGGATGGGGGTTCGTAGCTTCGGAAACTCATTTGATTCGGCGATTTTGGACCTGAACAGCACCTGGACTCTGGAAGGCTGCAATCAAAAGAACACTGTGGCCTGGATTGAAGATAAACAATAACTATCTAGTCTAGTTTCTGCACGACCTTGGAAAACAAGAAGGCTGTGTCTGGGAACTCCTCTCCTGGAGTGTAGCTGAGAGACACTGCTGACCCCCCCCCAGAGATCTCTGTGTGTGGCTCGGAGGCGCCGAGCTGAGACAACTGCTGAACTGTGCTATCTGAATGTTGCTCACAGACTCTTGATCTCCTTGCATGTCGTCAAATCTGCAACAATGTCTTGTCTGAATGTGCTTTTGCTGATAGAGTTTTTGGGACTTTATCATAGAGTGTCTTAAGACAATCTTTGATAGACTCTTTTTTGAATATCACAAATGATACCTATTGTGTTTCTCCTTTTTCCATATCTGTTGACCTTCATCTGGAGACGGATGAGCGCGGCCGCGCAGAAGAACATGTGGTACACATGTCATGTGTTTGGAAATGCTGCAGCTTAGCATACTTCTCCCTCTTCTGGATGACTGTGCTTACATAATCACGTTGTATTAATTAATTGGTGCAATGTTAATCAATAAATCTCTTATCTCTCTCTCTTATCTTATCTCTTATTCAGATTGAATAGTAATTTCACGGATTCTTTCTTTTTCAGTTTACCCAATATTTCTGTGATCTTTATGATGGATAAATAAAACAGAAGCCATTAAGTGACAGAGACGTTAACTTAGTTTGATATGTCAAAGACACTATCATTTATTTAAAATAAATCAACTAAATTAACACCATTACACTTGATTGACATGATTTCACTTTCTTATCTTTAACACGTCAGCACACTTGAATGTAACACAACAGACTTCAATACTGGATGTTAAACATATTTAGTCTGAGGGTTCTTTAGCTTAAATATAGTTTCCAGAAAGATTGAGAGGGATAAGGGAATAGGAGGAAAGGTGGAGAGATGGTTTACAGGAAATTGTCTTGAGCATGTTACCAAAAGTGACACTTCCCATCCGACTTCTGCTAAAATCCAGGTACGTTTGTAAACAGCTCTTTACCTTCGACGACGAGTCTGATAAAGAAATGACACCAGCCTTTCAGATGCACAGAGTCCTTCAGGCCCAGTTCGTCCGAGCTGGTTCTAGTTTACGTTTTCAACGTCTCCTGGTTTCGCGTTGGTCATCAGAAAATGCGTCAGCTCCTGGCCTCTGACTTCAAGATAAACTTATTCCAGGAAGGAATAAACAAAGTTTTGAGCTTACGCTCGTTCGGAGTGGACTCATAACAAACGTGTTATTAGTCCTTAACTGAATGACTGTCCTTAGCGTGTGACTGAGTTCATCCAGCTACTTTGGGACGACCTCACATCTTGAAGTTCCCAGCAAACTCATCAGTTCCAGCAACAGCTTAGAACTTTAAGGAAGGATCCGAGATGAGAGAAACTTGTCTCTTTTTCATTGGTCCGTGGACCAGTCGAGCAGTTCACTTGCCGTTATCACGACCCAAGGTTACAGCCAGAGCAGAGGGAGATTTGTTTAGGAAAAGACAGAGAAAGCTGGAGCCCTTCTCATGAAAAACAACGGATTAACTGTCTTCTGACTTTCTAAACAAAACGGTCGGGCCTCTGTGACCCGAGACTTCAACTTTAACACAGCAGGAGTGACACAGTAATACTCCATATTAAAAGAATAACACAGCATAACATATATCATGAAAATGACAAAAGTTATTCTTTTGATTACATTAGAATAAAATCAAAGATAGAAATAGTCTCTTTTGGTGACTATGTTCTCAGATTACAACTAATGGAATAATTTGTAGTAAATGTCTTGCTTTACTGAGAGGTCAGTAAAGGTCATCTCTGGAACAGTTCAAAAATACACAGGTGTATCAAAGTGGACACGGTCATGCCCACTACAAGTGCTTTTCATTCAATGAAGTATCCTCGATTAATTATTAATGATTTTAATAACTTGGGGTCAGTGCAACCCTTTGGATCCTTGTTATTTTGCAGACCTGAGGTCATGTTTGGGACTATTTTTAATAGGGGTGCGAATCTCTCAGTGTCTGGTGAATCGATTCGATTCCGATTTTTGGTGTCACGATTCGATTCAAAATCGATTTTTCAATTCAGAAACAATTTTTCTATTGAAATGGTCATAAATTTAGTTTCAGTTATGTAACTGACAAACTGAAAAGATTAAACAACAATGTAAACAAATAGAACATTTATTTAAAACAATAATTTTAAGCTGAGAAGATTAAACAACAATGTAAACAAATGGAACATTGATTTAAAACAATAATTTTAGGTTCCTTACTGTATTACATTTTTTTCATCGGTTGATATTTACAGTATACCAAAAATAGGAACAAATAATACAGGAGTGCATACATTCATTCATTCATTCATTCAACCTTTATTTAGTCAGGTAAATCTTTTGAACCTCATGGGCTCATTTACGAAAGCGACCTGCTAAAACTAAAGAACAATGAACAGCAGTGGTAGAATTTCCTTAAACAATAAACAAACAAACAATAAACAATAGAAAACAAAAGAGAGAAAAAAACAAAAGAAAGTTTTTTTTTTTTTTTTTAACAAAGTATCAAAAAACTAGCAAAACATTATAAGGTAGACGTATAAAATCAAAGACAGGAACAAATCTGCATTGGTTTTTGCCAGGATTCCAACAGATTCTGAAAACCATTTAGAGAAGTCAAGGTCGAGAGCTTCAGATCTTTTTGTAAGATATTCCATGAAGCAGGAGCAGAGTAGGAGAAGGCCCTTTTTCCAAGTTCAGTCCTCACTGACGGAACACTGCAGGTAATAATACATATAGCATACAATTACATGTATGTAACTTAAATTACCAGTATTAGCTTAGTTGCCTGGATTTCTCTAAACCAATAAAATAAAAATAAAAATCTAGGAACAAATAATTCATCCAGCCATCATCTTTACCCACTTCTTCCTTTTCAAGTCTCAGGTCACTGGTGTCCATGTCAGCCATCACTGTGTGAGAGGCGGGGGACACCTGGACAGGTCTCCAGTCCATCACAGACAAATAATTCAAAATATATCAATACAAAAGTAAACCGACTTCAGCCTACCATAGTGCATTAACCTTTAACTCAAAATAAAATACAGACTTGACGTTTTTTTTAACCATATTGATTCATATTTAGTAAATCTTTAACACATTTTATAAACCTGTGCAAACCTGCATTAAAATCTCTTCTGAACTGTAATTTATAAACCATAAATTGTATCATTTAGAACTGGCTCCAGTCGATGTGTCTGGTCTCTCCTACCTGTTAAAAGACAAATTACATTAAGGTTGTTGTTCAACTTGTCTATAAGTTTTAGTATAATATGAGAAAACAAGTTACCTTTGAGCTGCAGCTGCATCAGAACTTCTCCCACGTTATTCTTGTTTCATGCTGGAGCTGTGTGGACCTTTATCTACATGAAGGAATAACGTGCGTTGCTTCCAGTGTATTAAAAATAAAAATAAACTCCTCAACTTCCACTGAGCTGTTTCCTTTTAAATCCTTTGTGATATAGCAGGAGATGGAGAGGGAAATCTTTGCAGCTGTTGAAGAATCAGCTGGGAGTTTGTTGCAGAGTTCACTGGTCGTCTGCTTTTACTTTCATCTTCCGCACATTTTATCATATTTCCAAAATACTGTACCGTAATTTTATTTGACACTTCTTGCAAACAACCGTTTTCTTGTTAAGATCTGTCTTCCCCCAGAACATTGTAGGATCTGAAATTATTTTTAAAGACGAAGGAGCGGGTTGAATCACGCTATCCTCCTGCTCCATGCTAGCAGGCTCCATTCAGATAAAGGGAGCTGGCTAACTAGCTTCGTGTACGGTGGCCTACACGGCCAAAATTATACGGTGGCCGAACGGACACATAATGCAACATGCAGTACGCTCAGGAGTAGGAGCGGAAAAAAACATGAAATTAAACACG